>VYZW01003071.1:7104-23855 GCA_013401315.1 Balaeniceps rex | reverse complement strand
TGGAGCGTGTCCAGAGAAGGGCAACGAAGCTGGTGAAGGGTCTGGAGAACAAGTCTTATGAGGAGCGGCTGAGGGACCTGGGGTTGTTTAGCCTGGAGAAGAGGAGGCTGAGGGGAGACCTTATCGCCCTCGACAACTACCTGAAAGGAGGTTGTAGCGAGGTGGGTGTTGGTCTCTTCTCCCAAGTAGCAAGTGATAGGACAAGAGGAAACGGCCTCAAGTTGCGCCAGGGGAGGTTTAGATTAGATGTTAGGAAAAACTTCTTCATGGAGAGGGTTGTCAAGTATTGGAACAGGCTGCCCAGGGAAGTGGTCGAGTCACCATCCCTGGAGGTATTTAAAAGATGGGTAGACGAGGTGCTTAGGGACATGGTTTAGTAGTGGATAGGTACGGTTGGACTCGATGATCTTAAAGGTCTTTTCCAACCAAATGATTCTATGATTCTATGAAGGGAAGGTAGCGGCGGAAACTAAAACAGCTACCTTCTCCCAAAGATTTTAAGGTCTCTGGCTATTGTGGTTTTGCACACACTCCTTAAACTCTGCCACCAGCTGGCTGCTGAAGGGAACCAACTCCTCAGTCAGAGCTGGCAGGGTGAGCCTGATGGACCCTGGACTCACACCTCCCAAAAAGCAGCTCCCAAAACAGCGTAACAAGATACTTTTCTCATTACATTAACTGGTTTGTTCTCATTATTTGGGAACCTCACACTGAAACGAACACTGAAACTGTTTTTGAGAAATTCCAAAAATCAGCTTCTTTGAGTAAATTGTATTGTTAAAACACACAGCACATCAGAGTATTTTCAGAGGAAAGCTATTGAAATCCAACACTTTTCCATACCTTAGCAAGGACAATATGTGCCAAACTTGAAAGGGTCACTTTATCTCCATGAGGAAATGGATATGACAACAATTTCAAGAATAATCCAAGCACCCCCTGCTCTTTTTTAAAATATAGTACTCAAACACTTAGACAACAGCCTTTCAGGTGTCAGACAAAAAGCAATTTTACAAACAGATTAGAAATACCTCCTGTTCTATGTAAAGCAAATATAAGATCTGCTAGGAGGTGAATTTTATCTCTGCAGTGAACTGTATGTAGCTTACACTATGGTTCTTTCACCATGGTTCATAATAGTGAGATAGCTCCTTTAAATAGCTGTTTGGTTGATTCTTTGTATTCTGCTCCTGTGTTGTGGTTTAGCCCAGTTGGCAACCAAGCACCACACAGACGCTCGCTCACACTGCCCGCCGGGTGGGGTGGGGAAGAGAATCGGAAGGGCAAGAGTAAGAAAACTCATGGGTTGAGATAAGAACAGTTAAATAATTGAAATTAAAAAAAAAAAGTAATGAAACCAATAAGAGAGAGAGAGAAACAAAATCCAGGAAAAATAAGTGATGCAACTGCTCACCACCCGCCGACCGATGCCCATCCAGTTCCCGAGCAGCAATTGCAGCCCCCTGGCCAGCTCCCCCCAGTTTATATACTAAGCATGATGTCATATGGTATGGAATAGCCCTTTGGTCAGTTTGGATCAACTATTTTGACTGTGCCCCCTCCCAGTTTCTCATGCACCTGGCAGAGCATGGGAAGCTGAAAAAGTAAGTCCTTGACTGGTGTAAGCACTGCTTAGCAACAACTAAAACATCAGTGCGTTATCAACATTATTCTCATACTAAATCCAAAACACAGCACTATACCACCTACTAGGAAGAAAATTAACTCTACCCCAGCCAAAACCAGGACAGAGGGTCATTTTCTATCATTGTTTTTTGCAATACTCCCTTTAGCAGAAGAATATTTGAATTGTCATTGGAAACAACTGTGATGTGCCAATGCTGAACAAGCTGACCTCTGTTACTACTTTTACTCAAAGAAATTGAATAATTATAGATTATGTACTTGGGAAAAATTGAGGCAGGTCACAGATACATGGGCTTACACATTATATCTAGGTACAGCAAAATCCATGTTCAAAATGTGAGCCCTGTTGTGCCACTACGTTTGATTTCCTTCTTTTACTTGTTTTCAATAAAATCCACTTATGCAAGAGGGTACATTCCAAAAATAAAAGATGAACAGAATCCTACTGGAATTATATGCATTTAAAACTGCAGCCGTTTCCTTACAGTTGATTTCTTTTAATTAACCTCATGCAGAAAATTGGAAGGTACTATGCAGTGGGAATATAAAGTAAACCAGGCCCAACAGCCTGCTACTTCTCTTGCTAAGCTCCCCTCTCCCAGCCCTGGGGTACATAGAATCATAGAATCATAGAAATCATAGAATCATTTTGTTGGAAAAGACCTTTAAGATCATCGAGTCCAACCGTACCTGTCCACTACCTGTCCAACTGTACCTGTCCACATAAAGCAAAGCACACCATTAGTCCCCATGGGACAAACCCAGAGGCATTCTCATGGTGCTGCTCCAGGAACTGAAGTACATCTCTTCAGTTCTGAGTTAGGCACTGGAGCTGAGTCTCCCACAGACCAAAAGTCTGTCCCTAAGAAATACGTGTAACGCTACAAGGGACAAGGAGCACAAAGAGAAAACTTTCTTCTTACTTTCAGCTCCATTCCAGCTACACAAACTATCACAGGCTTGCAACATACAGACACACACAGTGTAGAAGAGATAAGGAGGGAGGTGCAAAATGCAGCTCGCTCTCTTCTTCCACATTACTCTTCAGAGCCAAAATGTCTTTCCATATCTACCTTTGCAGCTCTGGTTGAGAGCATAACTGCTTTTCATCCCCAACATACCTCTGCACCCAGGATAAGCACAGCAATTTTGGGGCATCAAGCTTAGAAAAGCCATCAGCCCACAGCCCAAAATAATCAATGACAGTCCCTGGAGAGCTGCAACAGGCACAGAGTTAGTCTTTGCAGACACACGCTACAGAAATAAAGCTTTACTACTTCACACTAGTTAGCTTCTACCATTCATTTACATTCTCCAAGCTCTTCATGAACAGCTAGGAAGTTACTGTCAATAAAACATGAATGCTGAGAAAGCGTGCATTACACTGAGTGTTCCCACATCAGGGAGGACAGAGCTATAATGAAGCAGGATGGCCATATCTGCCATGTAAGGATGCAACAAGGGGGGGTTGCTCTTTTAAAATAGATACATTTTAATGGAAAGTTTCACAGTAAGAAAGGAAAGGTTTTCTGCATGCTTCTGTCATTTACCATCTTCGGAAGTATGGGCAAGCTGCCTGGCCCTTCTTCTCCTTTCCAGCAGGCAGGCCAGGCCTCAGTGCAGAAGGTTCAGTCAACGGCTGCTATTTTAAGTGCAGCAAATTTCTGAAAGGAATGTCATTCCTTTCATCCCATTTGAAGTCCTTATTCTCCATCTTTATTAAAAAACTTCATGATAGCCATTACATTAAGAGTCAAATTTGTTGAATTATTGTGCCCAATCAAATATATAAAGTGTAATAAAATAGAGCTCCCAGCTCAAGATAGTAACACACCCTGAAAGATGAAGAAGGTTCATCCCCCCCACAGTCCAGTTACGCTGAGAGCTCATGCAGATAATCCTAGAGTAGCTCTGAATTAACTACCTCAGATCATGGCAGCAGCTTAGTTGCAACACCACAGACAACACAAGGTGACCAGGACCCCAGGTAAAAACTTCCTTGCTGATGGCTGGCAAAAGCATGGATTCTTTCTATTCCTTAAATAATAATTAAACATAATTAGTAATACATAATTATTAAACATACTTCTAGGAGCAGAACACATGCATCATACTATGAAGTATGTTTTTAAGAAAAGATACCAATCCCTTTGAAATTCACCTTGTCATCAAGACAGTCTTTCAAATCTTTCAAATCTCAATTTTTGCTTGAATTTCCTTTTGCTATCACCAGCTCTGAATGATGTTCAGGTTCATCTGTTCCCCTGCTTAGAAACCTCCTTAGTGCTGTCCCAATATAGGTATTACAATTTATAATTTCCAAACTGCTATTCCTTCCCTGCCTGTGCAAATGTGCAATGAAGTGCCACCAAGCAATGAGAAAACATGGTGCTGTTAAACTTATTGCTTAAAACAGGGATAAAAGGGAATAAATACAGTAATGGTTGGAAGGCATTTCAGGATCTCTAAGGAAGAGAAAGGAACAAGCAGGATAGCTAGTCCCAAACTTCCTGGGAAAGAGGAACCCACTAGCGGCCATTACAGTACTTCCATATGTACTTCCACAGGTTGTGGAAATTATGGTTAAACTCGGTTATTAATGTTCAGTAATGCTCATCCTTGTGGCCTTTGTCTGTCTCTCTCATTATTTTGTAGCATTGTTTTTTGAAAGCAGTATCCAGACTTTTCCAGAATATTAGAAATATTTTGCAACTGGGCAGAACCCTGCCAAAAAGAATGAGTCTGTCAGGAGTAGGGGCTGGAGGGGACATGGCTTGCACTGACCCTGGCATGGAGAAGAGCATATGTTCACTCAGTAACACTGTTCTGTTGCTATAAAAATTGTTACACATTGTAAATTTTGGTCCAAATATTTACTATTTTTCTATCAATATGAAGTCCATAGTGATTTTCAGGAAGATTTTTAAGCAGGAAGTGTACCTACATATTCTTCAAGCGGTTCAACTGCTAACAGAAACTATACTTATCTGTACATTACCAAATGTCCATTCTGTGTATTTGTACAAAAATGCTATTCTTGGTAGCTACAAGAATTTCCTATAGATTTGCTATATAAAAGTACTTCTAGGTTTCATGCAAAATATTCTTTATACTTGGACAGTAAGACTCATTTGCCTTTGAAACTCTTTAGGTAAAAAAAAGACACATAAGTATATCATCATTCAGAAAGAAGTTCTTGAAAATTGAAGGAGTATTGCAAACACTACACAAAATTAAGAACATGGTATATTAGGCACCCCTATTTAAACAACATTTAAAATACAAAACCCACACAGCTTTTTTCCATGCTGACTGAGCAGAGTTGAAAAGTGGAAGTTGACATAAGATTTATAGTTTTTTCTTGTTTATCTAAAGGCTCCTTGGAGCAGGTTACCTTCTTAGGAAAATGCAGTGGCGCCGAAATCCACATTCCACTATGTTGGATGCAACAGCCAAAGCTTGGCACCAGGTCCTCCTGTCATCAGACCAGCAATCAAGAAAGGTCCTCTGTTTCTTTAGCTTACATGTCACAGGCTTCACACTCAACAGGCATTTGGAGATTACCCCTCTCAGGTCTGTGAGAGAGCTTTCAGCTCAGCTACCGCCCGCCCAGGAACCCAGAAGCCTTATGCTGTGCTGTGTTCAAAATCTGGCATTTCCTCCCTCTTGTGGCAGGCTGCTTGTGCAGTCCATCATGCATCTGCTCACTAATATATGATGTGTTTAACACTGCTCTGTTTATATTGCTTTAGAAATAGGTGCCCCTCATCACAGAATAATTTAGGTTGGAAGGGATTTCTGGTGGGATGTCATCTAGTCCAGCCACCTGATCCCACCTAAGGTAACTTCAAAGTTAGATCAGGTTGATGTCTTCAAGGAAAAAGATTATATAACATTTCCAGGCTCCTGTTCCAGTGCTCACTTATTCACATTGTGGGGTTCCCCTCCACCAAAATACTCAACTGGAACTTCCCATGCTGCAATCTGTGATGGTTGCCTCTCATCCTCTTGCTGATCTGCTCTAAGAAGAGTGTCTTAGATTTGAACTTACAGTAAACACAGGTACAGGTATGCAACTTACTGATGTCTCAAGAAACATCATGTCGAGGTCAGCTAGTAGAGAATGAAATTTACCCAAGGACAGAATGTTAGATAAAGCAGAAACTTATCACTCACAAAGAGATACTTGGGCAGCAGAGCATGGAATTTGATGCAAACTAAAAGAGTATATGAACTTTAAATGAACTACGCTCATTTGCATGGAAAAAACACACCTCTCTGCTAAAATATTCTTGCCTCCACATGAAAACCCTCACCCACTGGGCTTGCACAGTGAAATTATGGAACATTGTGCCTTTAAATCAAGGCGAAGAGACTAAGAACCAATGACGGTACAATATGCTAATATAAAGGAGTGATATATGGCAACATGAGTATAAATATGTTAAAATATTACTGCAAGGGTGTGCTAGCTTTGTGGAGTTACCACCTAGCACCCACCTCTGTGAAGAAATGAAATAAAATCAAATCGGTATCTTGACTCACAGGTACAGGTATGCAACTTACTGATGTCCTATGACGGTACAATATGCTAATATAAAGGAGTGATATATGGCAACATGAGTATAAATATGTTAAAATATTACTGCAAGGGTGTGCTAGCTTTGTGGAGTTACCACCTAGCACCCACCTCTGTGAAGAAATGAAATAAAATCAAATCGGTATCTTGACTCACAGGTACAGGTATGCAACTTACTGATGTCCTATGACGGTACAATATGCTAATATAAAGGAGTGATATATGGCAACATGAGTATAAATATGTTAAAATATTACTGCAAGGGTGTGCTAGCTTTGTGGAGTTACCACCTAGCACCCACCTCTGTGAAGAAATGAAATAAAATCAAATCGGTATCTTGACTCACAGGTACAGGTATGCAACTTACTGATGTCCTATGACGGTACAATATGCTAATATAAAGGAGTGATATATGGCAACATGAGTATAAATATGTTAAAATATTACTGCAAGGGTGTGCTAGCTTTGTGGAGTTACCACCTAGCACCCACCTCTGTGAAGAAATGAAATAAAATCAAATCGGTATCTTGACTCACAGGTACAGGTATGCAACTTACTGATGTCCTATGACGGTACAATATGCTAATATAAAGGAGTGATATATGGCAACATGAGTATAAATATGTTAAAATATTACTGCAAGGGTGTGCTAGCTTTGTGGAGTTACCACCTAGCACCCACCTCTGTGAAGAAATGAAATAAAATCAAATCGGTATCTTGACTCACAGGTACAGGTATGCAACTTACTGATGTCCTATGACGGTACAATATGCTAATATAAAGGAGTGATATATGGCAACATGAGTATAAATATGTTAAAATATTACTGCAAGGGTGTGCTAGCTTTGTGGAGTTACCACCTAGCACCCACCTCTGTGAAGAAATGAAATAAAATCAAATCGGTATCTTGACTCACAGGTACAGGTATGCAACTTACTGATGTCCTATGACGGTACAATATGCTAATATAAAGGAGTGATATATGGCAACATGAGTATAAATATGTTAAAATATTACTGCAAGGGTGTGCTAGCTTTGTGGAGTTACCACCTAGCACCCACCTCTGTGAAGAAATGAAATAAAATCAAATCGGTATCTTGACTCACAGGTACAGGTATGCAACTTACTGATGTCCTATGACGGTACAATATGCTAATATAAAGGAGTGATATATGGCAACATGAGTATAAATATGTTAAAATATTACTGCAAGGGTGTGCTAGCTTTGTGGAGTTACCACCTAGCACCCACCTCTGTGAAGAAATGAAATAAAATCAAATCGGTATCTTGACTCACAGGTACAGGTATGCAACTTACTGATGTCCTATGACGGTACAATATGCTAATATAAAGGAGTGATATATGGCAACATGAGTATAAATATGTTAAAATATTACTGCAAGGGTGTGCTAGCTTTGTGGAGTTACCACCTAGCACCCACCTCTGTGAAGAAATGAAATAAAATCAAATCGGTATCTTGACTCAGTGTGTGAATTGGATTATTGCACACTGGGTAACGAACTCCCTTTGTGAGACAACATTACTGCTGACCTAATTTTGCCACACTGACTATAGCTAAGCCAATAAATATCTACCCCTTGTTACTATACCTGCCAAATTTTAATCAGGACTTACAGTGCCATTGTGTGATATTTGTAAAGGTCAAAAAGCTTGCAAGTTACAGGTGACCTTTGTGAAGATACTTATGTCTCTGAACCTACTGGGACTTTTCACTCCCTTTATGGGAGCTGACAGTTTGGAAGTAAAGAAATCGTGCAAAAACATGATCCTGCAGTTTCATAAGAAGTAAGGTTTGTTTATCATAATTTTTATTTTACTTCATACTTTGTACAGAAACCCAAAAGATCATCATGCTTTTGTTTATGATTCCATTGCAGAGAAATAACCAAGTCTCACAAAACTCCCACAGAGCTGTTGCACAAGTCATGTCTTAACTGGAACATACATTTGTCATCAATCTTCTAGTTCCCAGTAACTGGAAAACTTAAACAGAAACCCCCGCATCACTTGGAATTCTGCTGCACATTGCTAATTTTGTGAACTTCACTTATAAACATTTACCACCAACTCAAGCGGACTAAAGAACCCTAAATAATATGAACCTAGTATCAAGAGAAAAAGCAAATATTTTCTTTAGAAAATATCCTCTACCTAATCTGAAGCTTGATCCAGGTCCATTTTTATGCCTATGACAGGAAACTATCTCCCAAATTTAATTTAAAGAAGCAAATAACAGGCTCAGATTAATTTTCCCACTTGTGGTCTAGTTCTAGCTCATGTTTCCTTGTTAATTTTCAACTTTTCAAATTCTTATCCCCTTCTTCCAAAGTAAGTAGTATCACATAACCATCACTGTGTGCAATTTACTTTTCCTATTTTCTCAATTTTCCCTCCTTGCAAAGTCAAGTTTAATCTCTGATCTGATTTCTACCTAAAACTCTATGTTTCCACATGCCTCCAGGAAAACTGAGCTCACCAACTCCTTGTTCAAGAACAATTTTTGCTGAGCCACTAAGCCCCCGCTTGGACTTTTAACAGCTTACCTCTTTGCAGATTCAGAGTGTAACTTATTTTTAAAGCTGCTAAAAGCCAAATTGTTCCTTTGACTCATAGTCAGGTTTCTTCCAGCTTTTTATTCCAATAGCCCTGGATAAGCCTTAGCAGCTGTTTGTGTATAATAATTCTTACAATGGGGCATTTGTGATGTACGTCCTTTCTGCAGAATCCATCTGGAAGGACTGTTCTCTTAATAAATATCCTGAGAGCTATCTTTATTGTCCAGAATGTTGTTACACAGCTGTCTCTCCCTGATAATAGCTATCCCTATGTTTTTAATATGTTATATTCACCTCAAACACATTTTGGAGCAAGCTGAGAAGCTATAAAATAACTGCAGCACTTACTTACACTCATACCAGCTGCTGTCAGGACACAGAGGGATAACATTATGTGTTGGAACTATTTTTCATGCTAGGAAGGCTTGTTCCAGCCACAGAGCAGCTTCACTAATTTCAATACTTACATGTGCTAGTGTTTCTACAACCAGCACAGATTAAACTGTAGATGACTACAGCTGGGAAAGTAGGGCTTTGCAAATGCAGATGCCTACTGTGGCAGCCATTTTTAACTGCAATTTGGTTTCTCCATAAAATCCTTATACTCTACCAGCTTGTGGCATCATCTGCCCTATGTAATAGCACTCCAGCATCTGGCATGGATATAGTTTTGTGTGGGAATCAGCTTTAAAACCACATACAGTGCAATGGCTTAGGAACAAGCCACATTAACATAGTATTATAAATGCTGCTTGCTTATCAAGTGTCCGAACTTGGTATCTTATGTCCATGTAAAGATTGCAATCTCCAAGGCTGTCACTTTGGCATTTCTTGAGCGCAGGCATCAGTGTTTTAATTAGAAACTGTTGCAGCATGTTGGGAAAAGGAAATCCCATGTATCAAGATTTCTGTTTGCATAAAAATAGCAATACAGGCAGTCTTAAATACTTCAAATTAAATTCCACCTGTTTCTTTTACTGATCTCAGTATTAATTTCAGCTCCTAAAATGGAGTAAGTTCACACTTGGAGAGGGTGGTAATGGGAGGTTTGTTGGTGGTTATAATCTGTTTAAATCAGCATGGTTGCAACAGGCTTCATGAAGCACATCAAGATGTCACAAAAGCTTTGTAGTCACTAGGAAGACAGTTATAGCTGAATGTTTCCTACAGTTGAAAGCAAATAGTGCCATAATGAAAGCAGATACCTTGCAGGATGAACACAAATGAGTACTACACTGACACCCATCAATGACTCTTGTCAACAACTTTTTGTACAAATACGAAAGTTGTTGTGGGTTCTCCTGGCTCAATACTCTACTTCCACAGAATTAATTTCTGTCATGTGTTGGAAAGCAAGATGGAAGAAGCAGCTGCAGGAAAAAAAAGTTGCAATAAGCTTATCTATTCTTTTAAATTATGCTTATTTTAAAATACTAGTAATATTTACAAGTGATAACTGCCCAAATAGTGAAGCAAACCAAACAAAGTGTCTGGTCTCCCTGCTTTCTGTTTGTTTAGCTATATATTTGTTCTACAAAGGTATTAGGTATCCAGTTTAATTCTTTTGATTCAAGAAAGGTGAAAGTTCTTGCCACAAGGTGGCAGGAGCTTCCCAATTAAAATCATACCTAATCTGTGATCTAATGTCAGGACTATAGACCATTTCTGTGAACCAGGATGCAAACTAGCTTGCTTCAGATGGGTGGGTTTTTTTGGTTTTGGTCGTGTCGTGTCCCCCCCCTCCCAAGAAAATAAAAGGGAAAATATTTTAAAAAGCAATAGAAGAGATCACAAAAGCCTTGTGGACAGCAGAAGTTGTTGCCTACTCAGTTTTCAGAATTAACTAAAAAGGCTTCTAGAAACAGTTTAAAAAAAAAAAAGTACTTAGAAAAATTGTTTTCCCACTCTGGATTAATTCCTATATAAGCACTCTTTCCTGCTTAAAAGCAGAATTCTCAAAGCTCTATTTCAGCCACTTTCTACTCCAATTTTTCAGCAAGAGCAAAGCCATTCATATCTATTTAAAGTAGCAGCTACCCTTGTGACATTAGGCACCCACAGCCATGCAGGGCAGCAAGCTCCACTGAATGCCATGTTTCCCACTCAGCACAGGTTTCTGAGAAGAGCCAATCCTTTTGGTATCAATGAGGAAAACCCAATTTAGAGCAAGTCTACTTAGTCAGCTTCATTTCTGCCACCTGATAACAGGTTGGTTTTTTTCTTTGAGTTTCAAAGACTTTGCTTTGAGTTTTTGGAGATGCCTAAAAGGCATCATCATTGTCTCTGACCTGCAGATGATGTCCAGGTAATCCCTGACGCAGGCCTGAGTCCTCCTTATTCCTTCCTTTCCTTCCTTCACTGGAGCTCATGCCCTGAAATATAGCGGCTACACTGGTTTTGGAGATGTTTTACCCCTGCACTCACAGCTGACAGCTCTGCTGGCATAAGTTTAAGTATAGACCTAGCCTAAATCTTTCAGTGATGTAAATTGACCAACATTCATGAATGCAGCATTACATATTACCTTTCTGTGCCTTGGCCCATGTAATATTTGCATTTTTACTGATTTTTTTTCTTTTTCTTGTGTTTAATCTCAGGATTATTCTGGGGAAATGGAAGATCATACAGCTCAGGAAGGACAGGAGTGTTTCATCCACTGAAGTCACTCACACTGTGGTATCAGTAACAAGAAAGTTACTAGGTGTGACCTTCAGGTTACAGTGTTCACAGGTGCTTAAGATTGTCTCCACATCATGGTTCAAATCTATTGTCATGTAACAACAGCCAGATTATGGTGGCAGAGAGGATGGTATCTTCTGGATTTTTTAAATTTTTTTTTAAATGTAGTAGAAGAGTATGAGAAAAGTCTCAAGTATTCTGTCTTCCCCTGACTTTAAACCTTTTTCCTACATATCTTTGCTTTAGAGTTCTTATTGTTTGCTACTTATTCTGCTAAATCATAATTATTATAAATTGTGCTCTCATGACATAACAAAATGCCAAAGATATTTCTGCATAAACATCACTGAAGTTGTACATAGTATTATTTGCAGATTACAATATTTTGTTAACAAGAATAATTATATTTAGTTCCTGACAAATTCCATTTTAAGTTAGAGCTAAGGATATTGCCCTTCTCTCTCCCCTTTTGTCCCAAGCAGCTAGCCAGCTATTTTCAGCAAAATTTTTCAGTTTTGGGAAACAGGCATTTCCACCAGAAAAGCATTATGAGTAGAAGCTCCCAACTACCTTTAACTGCAAGCTTGTGAGCATACTCTAGGATACTGGAAGAGTCTAGGTCCTACTGATTTTAATTTTAGTGTTCTGTCCTCTATTTAACACTTAAGCACACACGTACCTTTTTTTTTTTTTAATGTCAATGTAAAATGCAATTCCAAGGAGAAAGCCAAGTCAGTTATTCTGTAATATGCTGGTGAGCAGGACAGTAAGTCAAGAAACTTGGGGTCAGGGTTTTTTTTTTCCAGCTTAACAAATGCCATACCATATGACGTCATGCTCAGTATATAAACTGGGCGGAGTTAGCCGGGGGGCAGCGATCACTGCTCGGGGACTGGCTGGGTGTCGGTCGGCGGGTGGTGAGCGGTTGCGTCACTTTTTTTTTTTTCTTCCCTGGGTTTTGTTTGTCTCTTTCTCGTTCTCCTTTTCATTGCAATTTTATTACTATCATTATTTTTGTTATTTTATTTCAATTATTAAACTGTTTTTATCTCAACCTGCAAGTTTTCTTTTGCCCTTCCGATTCTCTCCCCCATCCCACCAGGGAGGGGGAGGGTGAGTGAGCGGCTGTGTGGTGCTCAGCTGCCGACTGGAGCTAAACCACGACAGTCCTTTCCTCAGAATCTGACATGAAGCATAAGCACGTGCTCTTAAACAGCCAGAGCTGTAGGTGAATAAGAGATCCTATATTTAATATTAATTTTTTTTACGGAAGTGTTAAGAGACTTCAAAGTACCTTTGTCTTGGGATGTCTTTGTTAGACCAGAAAATTTGCCAACTTAGGATCCATTGTTTCTGAGGTACTTTATCATCTGTACAACATATTGTGATGCTTAAGAACAGGTTTCTTTAATTGAGGAATTTGGCAGTAATCTGGATAAGGTGGTAGATAGAAAATTGCTGCGGTTCTATTGGAAAGAGAGCTCCCTTGCAGCTATGAGAGAAAATCACCATGGAAACTTTTTGCTAAGATGATATTAAAGCACAGCATGTACACTTACATCTCTCCTTTTGTAATAAGCAGCATTTTGTGATAGAGTCTGGAGTTACTGAGTAAAAGGGCTGAATCAGCTCAGGCATACTACAACCTTCCCTTGACCTAAGCATATACTGCATACTGAATCTAAAACCTATACTATAAATCAGTGCACATTTCACGTGACTTACTTTCTATTCCTAGTGAAGACGTTAAATTAGAATAAGCTGAACATGGCATGAAGTTAAACTGTAAAAAAGCATTTTGAACAATAAACATTCAAGTCACAGAAGACAGGGAGCAAAAGACATTCTGTTTTTTCAAAAAAATAGTCCCAACCCACTGTGAGAGACTGAAAGAATTAATGTATGCTGATGTCTCAAACATTGTGGTGAAACAAGTTAAGATCTGCATGGCGACACCAAACCACAAGTGAGAAGTCAGTTGGCACAGAGCACGGGGAGGCATGTCGGAGGATGCGCCGTTCTGTATTTCTGATGAGCCTCACAACTCACCATATATGGCCAGAGGTCATACAGAGTTCATTTGAGGGAGGGGCTCATGACCACCCAAAAGACCCCTCGCGACCACCCCCACAATGATGCCTATGCAGAAGATTGAGAACTTTCTCAAACAAGAACCATATAAGTTGTTGAGGGGATGGACTTGACACAATTGGGAGGTGGAGACTGGCTTATGAAAGATATGACTATGAAAAAGCTATGCGTGCCCACCACCGGAGGATCACCCACATCTNAAACCACGACAGTCCTTTCCTCAGAATCTGACATGAAGCATAAGCACGTGCTCTTAAACAGCCAGAGCTGTAGGTGAATAAGAGATCCTATATTTAATATTAATTTTTTTTACGGAAGTGTTAAGAGACTTCAAAGTACCTTTGTCTTGGGATGTCTTTGTTAGACCAGAAAATTTGCCAACTTAGGATCCATTGTTTCTGAGGTACTTTATCATCTGTACAACATATTGTGATGCTTAAGAACAGGTTTCTTTAATTGAGGAATTTGGCAGTAATCTGGATAAGGTGGTAGATAGAAAATTGCTGCGGTTCTATTGGAAAGAGAGCTCCCTTGCAGCTATGAGAGAAAATCACCATGGAAACTTTTTGCTAAGATGATATTAAAGCACAGCATGTACACTTACATCTCTCCTTTTGTAATAAGCAGCATTTTGTGATAGAGTCTGGAGTTACTGAGTAAAAGGGCTGAATCAGCTCAGGCATACTACAACCTTCCCTTGACCTAAGCATATACTGCATACTGAATCTAAAACCTATACTATAAATCAGTGCACATTTCACGTGACTTACTTTCTATTCCTAGTGAAGAAGTTAAATTAGAATAAGCTGAACATGGCATGAAGTTAAACTGTAAAAAAGCATTTTGAACAATAAACATTCAAGTCACAGAAGACAGGGAGCAAAAGACATTCTGTTTTTTCAAAAAAATAGTCCCAACCCACTGTGAGAGACTGAAAGAATTAATGTATGCTGATGTCTCAAACATTGTGGTGAAACAAGTTAAGATCTGCATGGCGACACCAAACCACAAGTGAGAAGTCAGTTGGCACAGAGCACGGGGAGGCATGTCGGAGGATGCGCCGTTCTGTATTTCTGATGAGCCTCACAACTCACCATATATGGCCAGAGGTCATACAGAGTTCATTTGAGGGAGGGGCTCATGACCACCCAAAAGACCCCTCGCGACCACCCCCACAATGATGCCTATGCAGAAGATTGAGAACTTTCTCAAACAAGAACCATATAAGTTGTTGAGGGGATGGACTTGACACAATTGGGAGGTGGAGACTGGCTTATGAAAGATATGACTATGAAAAAGCTATGCGTGCCCACCACCGGAGGATCACCCACATCTATCATCATTATTGCTGGATCCACACACACACACTCTCTCTCTCTCCGCCCCCCCCCCTCTTCTTCCCCCCCGTTACGCTTTCCTAGTTCAGGTTGCCTACCATTATGCTTGCCAAATTCAGGTTGCTTCTATCATCAATAAAGTGTTTAATTGATCGTTTGGTGTCGTTTCACCTTAATTTAGCCCAGGGGAATCACAGAACCGCCACAATCCTCCCTGGACAGTCCAGTTTGGATCATGACATAAATTGGCGTCATGGACAGGATTCCCTTGCTAGTGCTAAAGCGATCGTTGGGACCAGGCCTTTACTGCAGCCCCTCTCTGAGAGGAGTCATACACAAGGGGAGGCAGTCCTCAGAGGACTAACACGGGATCTCGTCCCTATAATTGTATACTCATTATGGCCTCCCTGGGAGGTCTGGCTGTAGACTGTACCCCTCTCCTGGAGAGATTAGAGGGCTATAACACCCAACCTTCTCCCCTGGTATGACTTGGGCCCATAATAATTGGCACAATTAGCAAGCCGTAGTGAACAGAATCTCCACCTGGGCTAAGGAACAGAGATTGAGGCTTGGAAAAGGGAAAGCGTTGGCATGTGCGGTTTTAGGAGCTGCCCTGGTGGCAGCACAGAAAGATAAGCATTCAACGCAGGTCTTACAGGAACAGTTAGAAAATGAAACTAGAAGCCTCTCCGATCAGCTCACTGCTGAGCGGATGACTAACCAAAGATTACATGCTGCTTTAGCGAAGGCTTTGGAGCGGGAGAGAATACTAAGGGAGCAATTAGATGAAACCTGTTCCCAAATTGAAGTAGAAGATAAGGATGCAAACTCTGACAGGGGAAAAGAGTCAGAATTGCTATACCCTCTTAAAGACCTAGAGATGTATTCCTGTGGAAGGGAGGAAGCCAAAATGCGACCTCTAATTAAGACTAAGATTATAAATGGTGGTCAAGGAGGAGCTCAACAAGTTACCACCCGTACCATCCCCTATTCCCCTACTGATTTGGCTAAAAATATTCCCAGGAACCCCAAGAAACAGAAACCAAATACGTATGGAAAATATCTCTTACCGGGGGTGACCGTATCTTTCTGAGTGAGGATGAGGCAAGAGGGTACTGGGGACCGGGGATTTTTATAACCACAAATGATAATAGAGAGCTGTGGTCCCTGACCCAAAGAGTAGCATATTGGGCAGGTGGATTAGACCCCTTCTCGATTAAAATGCCTACAGCGGGCCACATTTTAGAGAGTGTACAGAAAACTGCGTGTCTCCAGTTGATGCATAATCGATTACTGGTTCCGCAGCGGCCCTCCCCTGTGCAATATGCGGCATACCCCAAAAGGTTTCATCCCCTTATAAGGGTACTACCCGATGCCTTGAAATTATACGTGGTACAACTACAAGATCAGTTGAGAACACCCCAACCTTGGCAAAAGGGAGGTCCCCCAGAGATGACATGGGGGAAAGTAGCACAGGAGTTAATTAATTGCAGGAGGCAAATAGGATTTACCGGCCAGGGGGAGATCAAATCCAAGGCAGGTCTTAGGAGGGTGGAAGTGAATGGGGAAACAAAAGCTCTCCCGCGCAACCCTTGACCCCGATGAGGCCAACGTGACGCCCCGATACATTATGGACAGAGGGCATCTCAAAAGGAATCCCCGGGAGGTGATGGATGGGTTACCCACTCCCAACTTGGAAAATTGGGTTGTCAGAAACCCACTGTGGGACTTCTGTTGTTGGTTTCTGAGTGGGTCATTGTTTGCATTGATTGCCTGATTCTATTAGGCCTGTTTTTGTATTGTACTAAGGAAAGATGGATTGGAAAACCTATTTCTTCTCCA
>VYZW01003070.1:17031-31049 GCA_013401315.1 Balaeniceps rex | reverse complement strand
AGGTGTGATTTGTAAATTTAATACAAGGATGGGAGAGACTTTATGATTCCGAGTAGCCGTTCTGGAGTATTTGACAAATGTAAACAGAGCAACAGAGTCTAGTAAAACATCTGATTTTAAATAAGCCTATAAGGTTTGACAAAGCCTTGACTGTGACCACCAGAGCAGCTACTGAGAAGAGGTTTCTGGAGTCAGTAGTTGTGCAGTATATTTCGATCCCCTCCAGATAGTTTTAAAAGGATCTCTTAATACTGTGTGAGCTGTTCTTTAAAGGTATCAGATTATGGTTTCTTGAAACAAAAAAAATGTAGAAACTACACAAATTCAGACATTGGTTTAACAGAAAATAAATCCAAGAATGTCATCATGGGTAGAAAATGGTATCTTGATCACCATGGCTATGGACACTTATAAGACAAAGAAAACCTAATAATTGCTTGGGTTCTCAAGGGTTGACCCTACTGAAAGAAGAGTTGTGTGTATTGGTTGGATACTGTCATTACAAAGAGCAACAGCATCACAAAAGGCAATCATAGGTTTGTATATGGCTGTTGCTTCAAGACAGACATGTTCTCTTAAAAATAGGAGGCACAGAGGGGAGAAGTTTGCTGTTGCTTGGGTAGGGTTTGAAGCAGGCAGTCTCCAAAGCAGGCAGAAACAGCTGTACATTAGGACATCATACCGTTAAAATTAATGACTTTACCAACATCTTGAAAACTGTATTCTTGGATATGTAGTGCCCTTAAGATATGTTCTGTATTATGACCCTCTGAGTTACTGTAGATTCAGCTATGCAGGATATTTCTCATGCTGAGGGAAAGGAAGGGAAGGGAAGGGAAGGGAAGGGAAGGGGAAAAGAGGATTGTTTACTGTGTTGTGTAGCCACTTTATATCAGCTTTGCCAAAACAGAGGCCTTCTAAAATCTTTTCAAACATCACACCTGCCTGCCAAATACTGCTAGAGAACAGAACACAGACTCCATAACTTCTTTTCTTCTGTATGAATAAGCATAATGGGAATTTAAAAAAAAAAAATCTGTCATGATTTACTGCTTTAGATGATGACTATTAAAAAAACATTTTCCTTTTTTCTTGGAAATGTCATAATTCCTTTGAAATAGATCAGCCATGCCATGAAACTATTTTAGCTGAAGGACGTGAGACATCCAGAGCTGTAATAACTTACTTCCAAGGCACAGGCCTTATCACCTTAACCAATACTTAGAGTACTTCAAACTGTTCATCATTCTTCAAAGTATTTGAAAATTCTTGTCATTGTAAATAATATGACAACTTTCCTTGGCTAAAGGTCACAGTAGCTAAACTCCTACTCAGTTAAATTTTCCCTTAAGTTATTAAGCTGTAACTTTAAACATACATCGCAGCAAGAACTGCATTACATAATGTCTCTCTCAGTCTTACAACTACGATTATGAGACAACACCTATTCAAAATATGAAACAGGAATTTTTTTTTTTCTCTGACAGTATAGAAAACTGGAGAGAGAAGTCTTAAAGTTTGTCTGTTTAAGGGTGTGATCTGCATCCCTAGTTACTAAGTTAGCATCAAGCAAAATGATGGTGTAATTAGAAGCATCGCATTGCCTTTGATAAACAGATGTTCCGTTTATTTAACTGCTGCCCACAAAGTTAGCACAAATAGATTTTTTTTTTCTTTGTCACAGCCTGTTAATTTCCGGCCTCTGGTCGTTGCATCCAGATATAGTTCCATAAGCAAAACATTCCCAATTAATATGTATTGCCATAAATAAGTATTAGTTCATCCCTGCACATCTCTATAATTTCCTTAAAGCACTGCAGCTAAGAAGTTGAGCTTCTCTGTCAAAGCTCTATGAGTAACAGTCCAATAAAGCCACACCTAGTTGTCAGTGGACCAGGATTTGGGTAAACATGGTCCAACCCAGCACTCATGTCTGGTGACTTGGTAAACAGTGAAGCATTCTGAATTTTGGGGTCCTACCTACTGAGTGAATAAGACCCCACCTTGCTATTATTGCTGTAACAGCAAGGTAAACCAAAACTCGACACGCAACTCAAAAGAGCTGCCATTGGACCTACTTAAAAATAATTCTGTGCAATTGCTTGATAGGTTGCAAAGCAAATAAAGGCTCGGCTTTGTTCTACTTTTCTAGCCTCTAGGTAAATAACAAGTGTAGAAAATCACCCACAAGTTAATAAGCAAATAAAGCTTTTAACTTTTCAAAAATTATCTGTGTTAGATACTGTAGCAGATGTTATCAAGACTATATTGCTGATTGCACCAGTTTATGAAGAATACTTTACTTTATTCTTTCAGGTTGTATTTTATGTCTGTAAAAGCTACAAATGTTACAAATGAGTTACAAATGTTTAGCATCCAACTTATTCTTAAGTTGAAAGAATGACTAGATGTAGTTTTAAAAATGAATATTTACCATTAGTTTATTTTGTTATTTCAGTTCGACTTCTATCCATGTATAGCCACAATATTCATGTAGCTTAGGATGTTAATACTTACCAGGGGTGGATATGGACATACGTGTTCAAGTTGCAGCCTGTCAATGCTACCTCAATGGATTTGGTTCAACATACATTTGTGATTGCTATGTTCCAGATTTTCAAGGCTCAGCATCTAACATACCAGTTACCTTTGAAAAGTTCTCTTTTTGATTACAGCCTTAAAGTTTCACAGAAACCCCATTGGAAATTCTGCCATCTTAGGTTCAAATTCTGCATTTACATTCACTGACAATGCTGATGTCTAGTGGGCAGAAAAATTTCCTCTCAAGCACTCCATCCACCTCTAACTAAGAACATTCACTGTAATAATATTTCCTGTAGGTGCATAATAGTATGGTTTCAGTTATTTTGTGCTCATGAACAAAATTAAATATTTAATAGTTAAATATTTATGACCTGATCTTTTGGGCAGCTGAGCACCTCTTTGAAGGTGATGAATGCCTTTGCTCCGGTCAATATGTTGATGGCTACTTAAAGGTTGCAAAGTAGAACTGCTGCTGTAGTTGTGCTTGCTCTAGTGAAATACTTAGGCCATGCAGGGGAACATAAGAGTTCTTACTTTGCCTTTATTTCCCTGAGCAAACACAGCTGGGGCCTATAAGTGAGCTGCTACAAAGCAAGAGTTCTATCTATACTACATCCAGTGTTTATTTACACCAATGGGACTTCTTGTTTGAATAAGGGCTGGTAACATAAGCATTTCCAAAATTAAATTGTAAGGTTTTCCACGTGACTGTAAGGTTTTTTTCATGAGTACTCTTAACTGAAGAATTTAGAAAAGAAATCGTATAGACTGAGGAACCACTATGAGTCGGAAAAACCACTGTGAGCCTTACAACTAGAACACACATTGGAATCAAGTAAATCACAGCTATGTGGTGAGCAAACTAATGATGACAATAGCAAAGAGCTCTGCTAATGCAAACAAACTTTATTTTATTACATAAAATAGGATAGAAAAGCAAATTAAGCCACAAGTAGCAACATAGTTCAGTTATGATGTATGATATAGTTCCTGCTTCACGTTTGCTATACAGTTCTGGTTTCTCTGACAAGACTATCCCAAAGCTTCACTTTTAAAGTAATGTTAATATTTTATGTCACTATGAAGATGAGCAAGGTCTGTGTGGAAGAAGAGAATTATGAAAAAGAGATTTCAATATTGTTTTTTAAAATGAATTATGAAAACAGAGTAGAGGGTTCTTTATTAATAGGCTGACTCCAACTAAACAGAAGCAGGAGAAGCAGACTCCCTACCTCTAGGTAGAAGATAATATGACATCCCATAGCTTGCTGACAGTTTACCCCAACTTGAAAGAACTCAACCTATGGTCATTTTATGACAGCCTTCTTTATTAGCAGTCAGGGATGTTGGCCCATAAAGAGGTTGAAAAAGGTGTACAGATCAAGGGCTAAACTGTTTACCTTTATAACTGGAACATACTAAAGAATTTGTTTAGCAAACAGATGAGTCCTGGCTGCATTGCAATTCTACTGTTACTTAGAGCTTAGGTGAATTTACAGATTTGCAGGTAGTTTGCAGCCACTGTATGATTTTTGCCTTTAATGTGCCAGCAGACCTTGGTTCTGTTTTGCAAGGTAAGCAACCTATAAAATGTTCATGTATGCTCATCTACGCTGTATTTTAGCTTAACTTTGTGCTTTTGGCACCTTCAGCTTTTAGAGGCAGGAAAATATTGCTCGATAGGAAGGGTTATTTTTCGGTTGCCAGAATTCCTTTGCAGTTTTAATGGAAAGAAGCAGGACTTTTTGGGGGGAGCCACCATCTCATTTCCATTCCACTCTCATACAGCCACTGTTGTATCTGCAGGGCCTGCAGAATGTAACTGCTGCAGCAGGGCGAACAAAGACACCATTCAGCATGGAGAGCAGCTTCCCTTCCGCACCACTCTCTGGCCACGGCGATGTTGGCTGGAGCACGCTATCTGACCGACACGGGATTCGTTGCCTGAACAAAACTCCCCAAGGACGCCCGTTCAGCATCCTGAATTAGTCCAGTGGGATGAAGACTTCCTTTTCAGCACTAGCATGAGTGCTGAGAGTCAGCTGTGACTTGCTTTTGTCTCCCTGCTCTTTACATACAGACATGTATTCTTTGGGATCGTTCGTACTTAAGGAAACTGTTGCTCATTAGAGCTCAGGTGGCTGGTTCCACTACCCCAACTGTGTTCTGGGATGGTATGTCCCAAAGTTACAGAAGTTGTAAGAGGACATTGTTTCTTATCTGCCACCTCCAAAATCCCATCACAGGGGTCATTTCCTGACTTTTGTGTCATTTCGGTCCAGTCTCTTGAAAGTTCCCACCCCCTGTGACTTTGTAAACTAAGTATATAAATGAGGTATTTTCCCATATCTATTTCCTAGGCTATGCACATAAAAGAATTTACTTTAGTTTATGATTTTGCTTAAGAAAATTAATGTAGACATTTGCTGTTTAAATAATTAAAATAGGATCAAGTTATAAACTAAGTGTTTAAAAAGAAAAGAACACCTTATTCATAGCGTTTGTTCATTTTCAGACTCCAAGCTGATGAAGAATATACAAAAATTCTTAAAGCTTCATAAAATGCTTAACACTTCTTAGTGAGAACGCATGCCAACCTTCAACACATCTGTGTCTTTAATGAGCAAAACCAGGTCACAACTTTCATTTTCAAGCTCTAAATTACATAGTACCCATACTAGATTTGCAGGTCAGGCTTTGCTTTGTAGATAAACAACAGATACAGCTGAGAGAGGCTAAGCCACCATGACCGTAAACACCATTTCAACACAGAGTCACCGTTATGAACTGTGCCAATACAACATCAGGAGCCAGTGACTAAAGAGAAAGATGAGTCAAGCGAGGATTAGTGGATCAACTTTATTCCTAATGAAATATCATTGAAGCAATGGAAGTTTATATCATGGATGAATAAGGCCCAGTCGTCTGCAGTTTAACTACATGTCATGAACAGATAGGGCAGAAGTCTTCCCCCAGTTGAACCAGTTTAGCTCCAGTGACTTCAGGGACATACTCTTTATTTAAATGACTATGATCAATGCAATTGGATGTATGGTACAGCTCTAATTTGAAGGATAATGCAAGCAAACCTCTGATTTGTGTAGTATTTTGTGTGTCCTCCTTTCTTTCCCAAAGCAAAACTATTTTATTTATACTCATCTCCACAAAATGTGGACATCAGTAAAGGATGAGTCACAAAGATTTGGTGGTTCAGTTCAGATATACATCCAGACGTTTAGCAGTTTCCAGAGTTTACCTGATCTCATCCAAACTTTTCCAGTCTGGAAATTAGATAGCAATCTCCTAAAAACAGTCTGTCTTGTGATTTTGCAGTACTTCCTTGTTTCATTCAGGTCAGCTATAGTGCAAGAACAGCCTTTCTCGCAGCATTTTGGCATTTCCGATTTCAGTTCTGGCTGAAACAGAGAAGTGCCGAGGCATGAGAAATAACTTTGCAATAGCTTACAAAACATTTTTAAGAGATTAGATTTGCTCCCTGTTGGTTTGAATTTCATGTTAACTTTATTCTAGGTAGACTGATCTAGCTATTTCCACACAAAAATTTCCCCAGTTTCTTTACTAACTAAATGTAATTTGTCCAGTAGCATTTTCCAAAGAACAAAGCAATTTGAACGGAGTGCAAAAACTAGCTGGCACATAATTGCATAGAAAGATTACTGGACTGTTGACAAATGGTTTTTTCTGCACTTTTTAACCTAGCTCTAAGTTGTAGTATACTTATCCTTAGACTACGTGTCATAGCTAGATTTATTAAGAGTACTGTTACTGACTGAATGAGGTATCCTACAGCAAACAAGAGGCAGAATCATGTTACACCTTACTTGGCAACATTCTCCTATACTAGGAAGTCCTCTAGGTGTGTGAATAAGGATTTTTGAAACAATTGCATCAGCATTCCAAGCCAAGATTGGAGAATAATATTTAACAGTGATATTGCCTAAAACTTCTGACTTTTGATTTATTTCTATTATACTTCTTATATTCCCTATAAAGGAATAAAGGGTCCTCATCCATAACTGAAATGGGTCAATCATTTGCATAAACTTATTTGGGTAATCAACTTTTATACCCTTTAGAACCAGCCTCTGGAAGAGTGAAGATAAATTGCAAATAAGCAGTTGAAGAAAACAACCCATGGATGTTTGATTTATTCTTCATTATTTCAATCTGATACTCCCATTTCCTGTATATAGACATAAACACATACTCACACATGTATTTGAACTTTTATTCCTGAAATCCACCTTCTGCAGGCTGCACTTGAAAGGCACACACCTATACGGCTGTTAAGCAGAGATGTCTCACACAAGTGTCCAAACAAAATTCATATATAACGCTTCCTGCTAAAGAAAGCCCCGATGATGTGGTAGCCTTATACTTGCAGGATGCAAGTCAGTGTATCACACGGTCAGTGAATTCTAATGGAATTTAATAGAGGCAGTGCTGTCCACTATACAAGTGCCTGCAAATTTTGGTGGCTGCAAAGTTGTCTGATTGTTTTGAATTTTTTCCTTCTTCCCTCATAGTTTCAAATGATCAACTCTATTCTTTTTGGCTGTTTCTAATGAGGAGGTATAGGAAAGAAGAGAGAGTTTGATTAAGAAAAAAAAAAAGAGCTAAGATATAGATGGCATTTAAGAAACCAAATGATGCAGCCACTATGATGCTACTGTAGTAAAGAATCCTTCTCTGGCCTAAGGAGCTGCAAAGGGCAAGGAATTAGTCTTCCCTGTTTCACCAAGGTATAGAGCATAACCAAATGAAAAGTCCATCTGTTCTATTTTCTTCTCTTCTGACCTTTCAGATTATCTATAAATATATTTAATGCTAGATGTTGCCAGTAGATTTACAATCCTTGGGACACAAATTATTTTGTTAGCCATCATTCAGATCAATGAATCAAAGCAGTAGTCAAGGAAATGCAAGCTTTTGCTGTATTGTCCACTAATTACATGAAAAAAATTACCCTAGGATCTCTTACCATAGAAAGGTCTCCAAGTCAGTGACTGACCCTCTAACACCTCTAAAAAAAGTGCTAATTAATTCCAGCTTTTCTAGCTTTTTATTTCATCAAAATTCTTGGCCATTAAAAATAAGTTCCTGGTATATTTCATCTTGCTTATACAAAAAAAGGAGACTTGAAATAAATAACAGCCTTGTATCTTCGTTAGCCTGGTGAAAACTTTTAAGCACCAGTCAAGAAGCAACTTCTTTTTGGTGCTATTACCAATAGGTTGGGCCTGCACAACTATCATGGGGTTTCATATATCTTAGAGCTGGTTGAGGACTTTGTATATCAAAGTGTTTTGCGCTTTCTTTTTCTCCTTACAGAAAATATAGAATGTCTTCTGGGGGTTTTTCCACAAGAGAAACCTGTAGATTCCCTCCATTTTCTCATCAGGAAAACCAAGAAAAGAAATAGATTCTTTCCAGTTGGCTGAATATGAAACCAAATATTCTGGTTTGCTGAACTAATCTGAAATGTTTCATTTTAAGTCAGCACATACTGAAATGTGTATCCTTCTGCAGCTGCTTTCCTATATATGTCTCTGTGATGGTTTTGGCTGGGGTAGAGTTAATTTTCTTCATAGTAGCTAGTATGGGACTATGTTTTGAATTTGTGCTGAAAACAGTGTTGATAACACAGGGATGTTTTAGTTACTGCTGAGCAGTGCTTACAGAGTCAAGGCCTTTTCTGCTCCTCACCCCACCAGCGAGCAGGCTGGGGGTGCACAAGGAGTTGGGAGGGGACACAGCTGGGACAGCTGACCCCAACTGACCAAAGGGATATTCCATACCATATGACATCATGCTCGGCATATAAAGCTGGGGGAAGAAGAAGGAAGAGGGGGATGTTCAGAGTGATGGCGTTTTGTCTTCCCAAGTAACCGTTACGCGTGATGGAGCCCTGTTTTCCTGGAGATGGCTGAACACCTGCCTGCCGATGGAAAGTAGTGAATTAATTCCTTGCTTTGCTTTGCTTGCACGTGGGGCTTTTGCTTTACCTATTAAACTGTCTTTATCTCAATCCATGAGTTTTCTCACTTTTACCATTCCGATTCTTTCCCCCATCCCACCAGGGGGGAGTGAGCGAGTGGCTGTGCGGTGCTTAGTTCTCGGCTGGGGTTAAACCATGGCAGTCTCATACCCATGTTCCCTCTTGCAGGCTAGTGTTTCTTGGCCAAATTCTCTCTTTTCAAATGAGATGGATGGTGCTTCATCAAAGACACATGACCTGGGTGTTAAGCAACACACTTCCATTTGGCCATATGAAAATATTTCAGTTGTGAAAATGCTGAAATTAAGTATTTCCTTATTTCTGCACTGGAATTTTTCAAAATATTCTGTTCAGCACAATAAGTAGGAATTTCAGCTTTTGTTTCACTGTGAGATGAAAGAATGTGTTGCAGTATTATTAGTCTCAAACAGATGACTCTCTGATTTTCATTCAGCTCAAGCATGATTAGAAAGAACTTCACATCCTACTAATACACAGTAAATCACTTCAATCTGTATACTTTGGTCCTGAGTTTTCTTAAGAGTCCCATAGGTTTCTGTGAGGTTTCCATAACCAGAAGAAGATAGCAGCTTATGTGTTTCTTGCACTAAGGCCTGAGTCTGCTCCCACTGAAATGAGTGGGAGTTTTTGTCACTGACTTCAATGAGAAAGGATCATCTTAAATGAATATTTATGGGTATAAAAGGAAAGCCACTGGGCATGTGGTTATCTCCCAATAACCCACATCCTGCTGTGTTTTTTTGCTTACATGCGTTATAAATAGTCACTTTATAACAGAATTGACAGCCACATTATAACAAAAGAACCTTTTAAAGTGGAAGTACTTTTACTTTGCTTGTGATTAGAGTTGCTTGCTAACATGGCTTGATATAGAGAAGGAATAGACCAGTAAAAAGCTGGCTTGTTTTGGGGTCTAGTCTCTTCTGAATGCCTTCTGCAAAGGCAGAGAAACAGAATCTGCAAGGCTGTTCTTTACCAGTCTTGGGTGATATGTTTAAAAGTAAAACAAAATATAGAATGTCCATTGATCACAAGAAGTACCTACATGAACTGATGTTGTGTTGATTTTGCTTTTTATTCAGAACAGTTTCTGTGTAAGAAACACAGTTTTAGGATTCTGCTTAACATTTTATCATTTGCTTTTGTAAGAACACTTGCAATTATTTTTCTGCCTGAGCCGGCAGCATTTGTCTGCAACAAACTGTGTGAGATCCCTTTGATTTTTTTTGTGTGTGTGTTTGTTTCTCTCTGCTTCATCACTGACTGGGAACTACCAAGTATTTTAGAACAAACGGAATGAGAAATTCATCGTAAGGGGATCAGGGAATTTACATGAAGTCCTTAAGCTTCCTAGGGGTGAAATGAAACTGGATGGTAAAAAAGAAGTTCAGTTCAGTAAAGTGAGTGGAATTATTTGTGCATTAAGGAAAATGTTCAGACATTCGATCTGTACAAAAGAATCCTCTAATTTTATGGTGATGCTTTGGCTTTAGCCGGTCTCTGACTGATTACAGAATGCACAAGTCTTTGTTTTAATTGAATAAAGTGATATGGTTTCTCTTCAAAACCATTTTTATAACTTTGAAATTTACTCGTTTTCTTTGCTTCCGTAGAAGAATATCACTTGTTCTTTAAAGATACTACCTGACTCAGCAGAACCTCTTGTTCCAATAGTAACAAAGAAGGGAGTAGATAGAAAGAGCTTTTTAGATGTTCAGTTTTGTAGTATGTAGCTGTCCCTAGTGAAAACTCCTCTTTAAGTTACTTGATGTCTAGGAAAATATTCTTTGCCTGCATGCTGAACGAATTGTACATAACATTTCACAAGTTCTGAATTTAGCTTCCAATGGCTTTTGGCAGTGAACTATGATACTCATAAACAAAATACCGCTGGCCCTACCAAGAAGCATTGTGGTTCATTCCAAGTTATGAAGATCATCTTCATTAGTTTAATTCAAAAATCACTAACCAAACAAAAAGAAGATGTTATGCTGTAGAAATAATGCAGAGAGATTTCAACATCTTAAAAAAAAGGCATTTTTATTTGCTTATTTTTAAAAATGCTTTCCAGTATCTACAAAAGAGAGAAATAATGAATGCTTTTTGTGCTGATTGATTACTACAAAGAACATCCCAGTGCATCATGTGTCATGTATTATTGTATCAGGTATTATCAAGTATCATGTTTTGATCAAAAGACATTTTTTTGTATCCACATTCTATCACGCTTTTTTCAGCACATACTTCAGATATTGAAATCTGTTTCCCATAAATCTGTATTTTTGTAGTGGGAGAGGGATAATTTTTCATTTACCCTTGTATTACATATTAATGAATAGAATATTTTACACAAATCCTGCTCTCAACTGTCATACAGAGTATGTGAATGACTTTGGGATTCATCAAAGACAGTTATTGATGGGCACAACCATGAAACTTCACTAACAGCCATTCACTTTTGTGTAGGTCTCAGGTTTGCGTATGTCATTCTTTGGTTTTGACTATGGATTTACACAGAGTGTGAGGCAGGGAACATTCAGGGAAGAAAAAGCTTTAAGACAAAAGGTTTTCTTGTATTTATCTCGTAACTTTAACTAAAGAATTTAATTTTTATTTCCACATACCAAGAGCAAAAAATCAGGCGCTTATAGACTCCTTAGTGGTTAAAAAAATGGAGACCACATACAAAAGGCCACACAAAAAAAGCAAGTGGTAGAACTGACAGTGGAAGCTGGGAGGTCTTACAGACTGTTATTTGCTCTAACCATCTTTACCTTTCTTCATTTCCATGTCTGTCGTGGTTTAGCTCCAGTCGGCAGCTGAGCACCACACAGCCGCTCACTCACCCACCCCTCCCTGGTGGGATGGGGGAGAGAATTGGAAGGGCAAAAGAAAACTCGCAGGTTGAGATAAAAACAGTTTAATAATTGAAATAAAATAACAATAATAATGATAGTAATAAAATTGCAATGAAAAGGAGAACGAGAGAGAGAGAAACAAAACCCAGGGAAAAAAAAAACAAGTGATGCAACCGCTCACCACCCGCCGACTGACGCCCAGCCAGTCCCCGAGCAGCAATCGCTGCCCCCCGGCCAACTCCCCCCAGTTTATATACTGAGCATGACGTCATATGGTATGGAATAGCCCTTTGGTCAGTTTGGATCAACTATCTTGGGCTGTGCCCCCTCCCAACTTCTTGTGCACCTGGCAGAGCATGGGAAGCTGAAAAAGAAACTCCTTGACTAGCCTAAGCACTACTTAGCAACAACTAAAACATCAGTGTGTTATCAGCATTCTTCTCCTACTAAATCCAAAACACAGCACTATGCCAGCTACTAGGAAGAAAAATTAACTCTTTCCCAGCTGAAACCAGGACAATGTCACCTGTGTCATCAGCATAATCTACAATGACCTTGTAGATTTGGAACACCCAATCTTTCTGCATTCTCTAATGCTTCTTAAGGAAGTATTTTTTCATAAATATATAGCTTGCGTATTTGTGGAATTGTTATTTATTTTTATATATTTATTAATTCCTTTAAAGGATACAAGCCTGAAGCTTGTAGGCATAACTAAAAACCAGCTGGATTTATTATTGTTCTCTTTATTTCCCCTGTTTTTTCTTTCTTTCATTTTCCATTTCATCAAAAATAGGGCTATAAGCTGTCAGAGGGAAGCATTCTGTCTTTCTCTGTGTTTTTAAGGTTTTCTCTCTGTTTAAATTCTATGGTTGTGTTATGCAAAAGATTGAATTTAATGTTAAAAATAATGTCTCTGGTGCCATGAAGACTTTAAAACAAATGATCAATCCTTGCTCCATTGAAATCAATAGCAACTTGCCACCAACTTCAGTGCATCCAGGATTTTATCCTCTGGATCTTTGAATCAGTATAAATATAAAGTATGTTCTTAATTGCTATCTCTCAGCAGAGAAGACATTCATAATCTGCCTACTTTTCACTGATTGTTTTGTGGTTTTCTGTAAAATAAATTGTTTTTTTATTAAACGATAATTTCCCTCTCTTAAATCTTTCCAGTTTCTTACTAATCACTTTTAGTTTCTTTGGCAGTTGCAATTGATCTCACTGGAAGAATGACTTATTTTAGTGACCAAATTTATTGATTCAGGAATTCATAAGATTCAGATGGACTATTATGATCCTCTAGTCTTACTTTGTTAACAGTGCAGGACAGAGAACTTCTCTGTCTGACGGAAGTCTTGTTTGAACTAAGGTGTATCTTTTAAGAAAAAATAGCCAGAAGATATCCAGGACAGAAGCAGAGACAGGAAATACATTAATGGCATGGCTCTATAGGCTACAGAAAGTGTTGTGAGCAATGATTTCATGTAAGATGTAGGGAGGAGCCTGAGGTATTGAGCTAACAGTACCTACCAATGTACAAATCCACAGAAAACCAATTTTCCTTAATTGTGATACTCATGGAACAATCTGTTACTCTTTAATTAAATTCTTTTTTTTTTTTTTCAGTATTTAGTGGAATACCTTGTAAAAGTTTAAGACTGTGCTAGCAATGTTATTAACCTTTATCAACCAAACTTGTAATATTTTCTTTATTACTACCATATTTCTCTTTCTTCCTCAAGTTGGAATCTATTTTTTAGTAATATGTGGAATCAGGTTCTTTCAGAAAGACAGAGTAGGCCTTGATCTTGAGCTTGATAGTCCTGAGCACTTCTAGCAAGAAACTGCTGCCCTATGATACTATGGTATATTGAGTCCTGGTTTGGGGGCAGTCCAGTTGCTCAGCACTCCCCAGGAAGTGCTCAATATGTTCTTTCAGAACAGTGGAAGATGAATGATGAAAATTCAGGTAAGATGGCAGTAGTAAGGCACGCATCTGTGCCTTGTTCAAGGTCTGAAATCTGATTCCATTTTTTTACCATGGACTCTTATTTTAAAATCAAGACAAGATGATGAGACTTAGAAACTCATTCATTCATAGTTTTGCACTCACAGAAACATACAAATTCAACTTGGGGAAAAATCCTAATAGTCATTTAGTCTGGACCCTTTCAAGCTAATTATATTTAGTTCTAAATTTAATCACCAAATTATATTTATTTATTATGTTTATTATGTATTCGGTCTAGTTTTAGACATGCTGAAACGTGGGCTCTGATACCCTGGCAAGACTGCTGGAATATCTCTACATTCTGAGGAAGGCTCTAACTCCTCACCCAAGCCAAATTAAGTACATTAATTCAAACTCCAGAAGACTAAAGATCAGACTTTTCTAAACCTTCACATGGAAATCACAGACCTGTATATAAAAATGTATATGAGATTCAGAAACCTTCATTCTTCTTAGTTTGCATCTTATGTAACATATCTAGCTTTAAATATTTGGAAATTAGTGCATCCCACATATAGTTTTCTTTCCTCTCCTCTCCTCTCCTCTCCTCTCCTCTCCT
>VYZW01003069.1:16082-63040 GCA_013401315.1 Balaeniceps rex | reverse complement strand
TTCCCCCTCAGTTAAAATACAGAAAATAAGTATGGAATTATGGCTGAAATAAAACCACAAAACCATCAGGAAAATATAGTCCAAGCAACAAAGTTGCCTCATGCTTCATCTTTCAACTGATTACATTGCCTTTAAAAATGCACACCACTTACTTTACTCTCTGGTCCTAAACAGTCACTGTGTTCTATCTTCCTTTAAAAGAAACCTAATTAAATCTAATTAAATTCATGGTTGGTTTAAGACATTTAAATATCTTTCAACAAGCTAATGGATATGTATAAATCAAAAAAGAATAACGATTCTCAGTCATTTGTGAACAGGTATTTACAATAGCATTACATGCAGAACAATAACCAATTATTTGGGCAAAGCTGAATGGAGCAGCAGTAATCCTCCTATTACATTTGTAGAAAGAGAAAAATATAAATGTTACAGTACCTCTATCTTCAAGTGGATTGCTAGCAAGGTTGATCGTATGGAGTCCTGAGTTGGGATTATGGGCTAGGGCACTGGCTAGTTTCTGTGCAAAATCTCTGCAAGAAAAGGAGAGGAAGAAAGACTCCTGTTATCTCTGTATGAACAGCACATTCAGAGGCTTAAAAATGTCAAGGGATTACTAGACAGAAGTGGGCTATCCTACTGCAGAGCAGTAACTGATTCTTCACAGTTTTAAACAATGCTTATCTGGGTAATCTGCTATCTTTCGAAGCAGGTTATTTTATTTTTTTTTTTTCTGTGGCCTGAGAGACTGAAGGGAACTCAATCAAAGCTCAAACTGCTTTTGATAAAGATCTGAAGATATAAAAAAAGAGTTACACAGAATAACTTAAAGCCCAAGCACATCTTCCACCTCCTCCATGCCACGCATGGGTGGGATATATACATCAGCTCGTGTACCACTACCTCCTTCCCTTGCAAGCCAACCCCCTCACTTGCAGCAGCTCTCTACCAACAGTCACTCAAACAGGTGGGCTTTGCAGCATATCCAGAAGATCAANTTCTTACTTCACCTAAGTTAGATACTAAGGTAGAAATCAAAAATATCCCTTGCGTTTCCTTCACAGAGCTTCTTTCTCTCTCTGCCTTGAAGTACAATATCTTACCTCCTGTAGGCCAGTGGTGGAGAACTACCAGCTACATTGATAGAAGAGTGCTAATTAACACCGCCCGTTTTCTTCGGGACAGATCCTGCCTACCGTAACAGTGATCAGCCTGTGTGCTGAGAATAGCAGTGGAAGTAGCATCCTCTTCCAGTCTCTGGAAAAAAGCAGCGACTGGACAGCAATAGTCTCAATAGCTTTTGGTTATCTGTAACAACAAAGTCTACTTGAATACAGACATTCCAGGGAAGTTTAGTTTCCCTTTGAAACCCCAGGTCCTTAGATGGACCCCTGGGGGTAGACCAGGTTCCAGTGCTGCAAATGCACAATGATGTGCTGCCTTTAGGAAAAGCGTATTCTCTTCCTAAGATACAAGCACCATGTGAATACAAACACTCAACAAAAAGATATTCTGGGCTTGAATCCTGCTGCCTGACAGGCCTCAGGGTATCCTGCTTTGCTACCAGCTGCTGCTGCAGAGACTACATATCTCCTGTAGGTCCTTGGTTACATTTGCTGACACTCTGTGGATACCCTCCAGTATTTCAAATGGTTCTAGATGCCTGTGCTTAGGCAACTGAATCGAGCTCCTTATGTCCAGCCAAGAAAAATGAGGTTTTGAGTTAAAAAACAAACAAAACCCCTTTCTTCATGTGGAATTTCCTCCTCTTCCTTTATCCCTAACAGATTCTTGTCATTACAGTGTTCTGCCTACACCTCCAGGCTTGTTTACAAACTCTGCTCCAGCTTTTGCCACCAATATAGGCAGGATTACCAGAACTTTGTGGGCAACTGGGGTGTGTGTGAACTACTTAGCAAAGGCATGGTAAATCGACTGCCACCAGAAAGCACTGGATTACTTATGCAGAGCGCATGGGGCTCCAAGGCTCATTTTGGAAAAACATAATGCAACTTCCCCCCTCCCTGTGCAGCCTCTACCATAAACGGTGGCACCTGGACTCTGCTTGCTGGGCAACACCCCTTCCCCTCCTTTGTCCTCTCTTTGTTTCAAGTCCTAAAATTTATTGGTTTTTTTGGCTGCACAGTTCAGGCACACAGCATGCAATGCAAGCCTGACACTTTCAATAAAGCATCGAACTTGCTCTGTATGCATTGCACAGCCATGCTTGCCTGAACTGAGGACATTCAGGCTTGGAGGTAAAGCTCAAAAAAGACCCAATTTAACTACACATAGGACAGAGTAAGGATATCTCACTGAGGGCAAGAATACCACAGATCTGGAAATCTCAGACAAACAAAACAATTTCTCAAGACCCATCTAGACAACATCCCTGTAACAGAAAAAAGAGGACGTGTGTGGGAGGAACTAACAAGGTTAGGTCTAAGGATCATTCAGATCCCATCCAGCAGGGGAAGATGAGATGCAATGTCACTGTCAAAGGCCCTTCAGGTATCAGCAGCAGGCACCTCTATTGCTCCCCCTCTGTCGTAGCTGGCCATTCCCTTCGGAACAGGGCTGCAGAGGACGGTGCAGAAGGTGGTAGGGACATTCTGCCTGCCAGCTTTCAGAGAGTACATAAGCGCAACAAATAGATCTTTTTCACCAGCTCCTGCAAACAGGCCTTTGCAGACTGAAGAATGCATCTTGCAGTTTCACAGAAATGAATATTCTGGTTATCATATATTGCCCCATTCCTCTAAAACACCTCAGGGATGTAACTCTTTCTTCAAGCTCTTTTGTTCAGGTTGTCCTGAACTACTCTCCTTTCCCTGAAATCTGGATATCACCTACCTTAGTTAGCATACTAACACTTACCAAAACATTAGTGTTTGGTTTATGCATTAAAGCCATCCCAAAATAATCTAGGTTGCACCCTTTAAAGAAGTCTGTTAAAGAAACGGCAATGGGGATAAAATTTTAAAGGGCATCTAAACTGGCACAAATCTTACCAGTCAGGGAGTCTCACCTGACAACCTTTTTTCCCCAACAGCAAGTCCACACTTCCCTAGTCCTGGGTCCTTACAACTACTACTGCACAATAGTTTGCTGTCTCATCAGCTGGGAGGATGACAAGTGTTTATGGGACCATGTCCCAAACTAAATCACAGAAATGAGTGGCTGGAGGTAGAAAAGAATGGAATCATCTTAAACTGACTCTGCTGCAGGAGGAAATATGCTCTTGCAGCTGCTCGAGTTATTTCTCAAAGCATTGCTCTTCATAGCTCTTTCTTAACCCTGGTCCGGCAGTCTGTCACAGCTCATTAAAAATGACTGGTCTATAAGCTATGTGAAATGAAGATACCCAGTAACAAGAAGATTTCCTCCTATCAAGCAGATATGATAACTGGCAAAACTGACAGATGTGTCCTTGACAAAAACAGATAGACAATGCTGATCAGAGCAGATACACACCAAGGCAGGTAGATCGAGACATGAAAACCAAAGTCACCTGCCAAGTCCTGTTAAAACCAAAACCAGTTAATCCAACTGCGATAAGTTAAGGTAGGCGATGTGCAAAGACAGTCAATATATCTTTTAATATTCATGATTATCACTGGATTTCATGGCACATACCACAAGAAAAATGAGATTAAAATCACCTGCTTATGTCTGAAATGACAGCTATTAACTAGTGATCAGAAAGTTTGGATGTAATTCCAAACTCCACCTCAAGTTTCCTGTGTCATTTAGGTAATTTTCTTTTAAAGGTATTTCAATGCAAANAAATATTTTCCCTGTGCTTGTTTCCCTTCTTCATTTTTAATTCAGTACAGTGTTCTGCTTCTCCCAACTTTCCATTGCTTTGTAAATTAACATAAAAATTCATTAGCGCTAGACTTTATCTGGTCTATATGGTCTTGGATGCTACTCTAACACTAAAACAAGCTACAAATTCTTCCAACTGGGCTAGTTTGTACCTTGAACTTTGTTTCTATTTCCTGTGAAGGGCAAAAAGAGCACATATCTAGTAACTACAACTTACTGTATTTAAAACATATGCAAGGATTAAACTGTATGGCTTACCTCTATGTATCTTTCTTTCAAGGCTATGGCAAGTCATTAAACTTAATTATCTACTTTCTTGCTTTAAAAAAGCTGCTAACTGCAATCCACAATAAGATAAAGCCAGCTCTCTTGGGAACAAAACTATAATCTGTTACGCGAGATGGAATAATACACTTTTTTAACAAAACCTCAAACACTGTTTTTTAAATAGCAAAAAGGTGTTCATACTTCTGTTGGCAACCGTATTTGGAGAGGAACAGTGTGAGTTGATTTAGGGCTTATGCCCCTATCCGATCCATTTTGCTCCATTTAACCCAACTCTCCAGGCAGAATCTTAAAAACCATCAGTTTAAAGGGATTTCTTGGACATAAGGAACCTCCAAAAAACCTGATGACAAGCTCGTGACTACAGGCTCCTCAGAACAAAGTAGACATCTTGGTTTTTTACGAGCTTTTTTTAATGCTTATTCTGGCTCACACACATCACACGTCCTTTTTGCTGGGAGTAAGCAATAACTAATGCAACATTTCAAAGGAATTACTTACGTTCTAAGCCCGGCATTCTCTAATACCAGTTCTTCCAATCGATTGGACCTACTCACCACTCGCAGTATCTGCTCACAGACATCAGTGGACTGCCACAGAAAAGACAGAACAGCGTTAAAGAACACAAACATGGAACAGATGGTTATTGAGTTATAAGCTGTACATCGTAAAGGGATCCAGGCCATGATCAGCTTTTTGTCATACATAAACAGTAAATAAGAATACCAGGAACATCCCAGAGAGTCAGATGGCAACACAGCGCTTCTGGAAAAGACTCAGGGAAGCAAGAGGCAGACTAAAAGCAAGTCATTTATGAAGCAGGCCACCTAATCATAGGGGGCAGAATTTTTATAACGATAGTAAAAAACCCAAACCTTGTGATTCAGAAAAAATGCTCTTTAAAAACTTAATATTTAAAGAAATTTTGTTCATATGCATGCTAATCCTTCAGAAGAAAGTGGCAACTAGTGCAAAGGAGAATAAAGCCTGACCAGGAATGACAACTAAACACAAATAAAGATGTTAGAAGGCAGACAAAAAGAACCCCAGAAAAACTCAAGACCAAAAGCACTCTAGCTACAGTCCTCCAAAGACTGCTAAGGACTAGCACTTAAGGGTCAGTGTATTTCAGTATGAATTCTCACAACCGACATAGAAGTAAATTCCATCTCATGATCTAACTGTTGTTGGATTCTAGAATTTGCACAGACATTTGCAAGTACGATGAACAAAACATGATAACAAAAGAGTTTGTTTGCTGTTCTCATTCAGATAGAGAGATAAAACCTTAGTGATTCAAAAGCCATACAGTGAACTCTGTACCTCATCACCTTTTATTTTAATCTTTTATTTCACTTCTGGATTTGCCTTTTTTTTTTCTCCACAGCACACACTAACCAACATTCATGTGAAGTCCAAAGCTGAATTTCAGTTATGATCATGAAGTGCTGAAACTATTCTGTTATCTGCCTTTAAAAACAACGTGACATTCATACCTGGGACATCTGTCTCTCTAATGACAGTCTGACGTTTTCTAGGATTTTTTAAATTTTAAACTAATTGAATCTCCCAAAAAGAAAAAAAAATTATCTACCACAAACATAAAATCTTATTAATCCTTTACACAGTAAAGGTGACAATTTTTTCTAAAGACTGTCAACTCAGCCATCTTCCCAATTCTATCTTTGTCTTCCATATTTCAATAATTCAGAGTATTATCACAATGCTTCTACACAGTGTGATTGCAAGTGGAAAGTTTCATGCATGTACTATAAAAACACTATGGATACCATCTATCAAACACAATGTCAGAGCGCAACTCATGAAGCACAAAGCGTTCAGTGGCCTCCGGATATGTCTGACCTCATACTGACCCTCACCAGTGTTCCTATGGCACAGATTTACTGTCCAACAATTTACGTTTTCCTGATGTTTTTGACTGAAATGGAATGTGTGGAAGATAAAGTTTTTTGGTTTGTTCATTTTGGGCTTTTTTTAAGGAATTGGTCCATTTTCAAGATTGACAAAGTTTAATTGTTTTCCACAGAAAAGTTGCTAAGAATTCCAAAAAACTTTCACATAAAAATATCTCAGGCAGATAACATGGCCAGTTCTTGTTCTAAGCAAACTACACTGGCCAGTCTTGTAACTAAGCAAACTCTCTCATTTCACTGAAGCAGAAACTGATTAATTGCATTGTACCTTTTAACAATGGTGATTTTAACAGTGAACTACAACAGGATTAAAAATCCCCCCAGTTTCATTCCCTGCATAATTTCAAGTAAGATGTCCCAGCAAGAAGACAAGTTTTTTGCCTACTCTTCTGCCAAGAATCACATAAACTAGTTTCTACTGAATTTTCATGGAAAATGATAGCTTATGAATGCAATAAGAACATTTTCAGATCAATAAAATTGCATCAATTTAAACAAGATGAGACTCAACCTTCATTTTTAAGGACGAAAGCTTCTGGGTGTAAGTGTGAAAGCAATTTCTCAAACCACTAACTCTACCTGTGACTATAAACTTTCAAGTTTAGAAGAAATAGTATATTTTGCTATATTTAAAAAGTCACTAATTACTGATTTTCTTGGCCCTTTCTTCAGTAGTCCAACTTGTTTAGATTTGCCCCCTTTTTGCTTTTCAGAAAGAAAACTGATGTGGAAGAATATCAATGTCACACATCACTACATACTTATTACTACACAAGGTTAGCTTCAGACAACTGGGAGAAAAATTCATCAAGTTGCAATGAAAATTAAGGGAAAAACCTGCTTTATATGTGAGAAAAAAACAGAATCTTGATATTTTGTTTCCAACTCCAAAAAGCAACTGAGATTTCTGGCTGCTTTAGAGTTACTTTCCTATTTAGTCACCCAATATTGTTTGATGGAGCTAGCAATGCCTAACAAAGTAGTTTTATGGGCTACTGTTATTGCCCAACAAAGTTTTCAAACTTTATGCACTTGAAATTTTGGCAAGACCTGACTCTCAGCAGTGTTTCTATGGCATGAATTAAGTATCCAACAGTTTATATTTTCTTGATATGATTAAGGGAAAAAAAAATTTCAATAGATTGCCCAGTTGTACTTGCCTAAAAAAGTTCACCTTGAAAAATGTAATAGCATCCTCTAAAACACAGCACAGCCTGGAAGAGCAGGTATACTGTTTCAGTTTATTACTTACTAATTTCAGATCCTTGGAGGACAGCTTTGTAAACCACTGATTATACTCCAGAGCAGCAACTATAGGTATTAAGTCTCTAGAAAAAGAAAAACACTTTTACACACATTTCATATAACTGTCAGCTTTGGTAATTTGAAACAACCTCTTAAGTGCTCTTCCATATCTAATTCCCCACGCTTTTGCAATGCTAATTGCCTACTATCCCCATTACGGAAAGCTCTGCATTCTAAAAAGTGAACATTACCAGCAGCTGTATGTCTTTCTCATATTTTAATAAAAATTTTTGACTGGCCAACTGACATCCATTCTAGCTTGAATTTTTAAACCAGGAATTTGTCTGGGCTGCCATTCCTACTTTTAGCATTACTTTTTCTTCAGCCTGTGACATAGTTAAGCTTCTTAATCACCTCTAATTATAATTGAGCATGACGCTAAAAAGCTTTTTGGCAGTCTGATGATTTAATATAATTCCATGACTGAATGCTTCTAGAGAACACCTCCTTGTCTCCTCTCTATAGTTAAATTCCCCCAGGAAGCAGGAGACCTGCAAAAGGATAATGCGACTTTCAGCACAAAACCTCCTTAATTGTAAAAGGGATTTCACAAATGAAATTCTAAATTATTCCCTTTTTCTTCATTCCAAGCCTCTTAATGTGTTCTGCTCTCCCTCCGTTAGTTTCTCCAATAACAGACATTGATAAATGTCATGTCTGTACAGTACCCCCCAGCAGAATCATACATCAAGCACTAGCATACTATTTAGCAGTGCAGCACTTGGATCATTTTGACACAACATATTAAATACATATATACGCCTACATTTGGACTTTACTTAGAAACCCCTTGTCTTTATAGAAGAGCTGTAACATACATGAACTTATCAGCAAAATAGTGCCACCTGAGCCTCAGTTTTTGCAGGGAGAAATTTAAAAGCATTGGTTTTTATAAACTAGTCCCACCCCCCCAGCTTTTCATTCAGGACATATGCAGGTAGGCACAGATCTGCACTAAACAAGCAGCACCCTTCTCACATGTTCTTTTCCTTCCCCCTCTCCTTCACTTTTCCTCCACGAACATTTAGACACTTCAGGGTGGTTGTTAAAACATGTAGGAAAGCCAGGAGACAAGGCAACATCATATGGACAAGCCTTCAGCAGGCTATATTGGGAACTGCAGTTGCTAGATTTGGAAGTACAAGCCCATCACTAAGGTAACAGTAAGAAGGTGCAGCATTTTGCAGCAAAGACTGTAGCCCACCAACTGCGAAGCTCATGCAAATAGACGGTTTTCACACTCCTGCAGAGGAACTAGTGTGTGGTGCCCTTCAACGATTAAGCCTGTTTTCCATCTTGTTCACAGCACAGATCAAGTCTCATGGTGAATTCATTTCCACTGACACAGTAGAGTCTTATCAGCTTCATGAAGTGTATAGATTTATTTCTGTCCACCACGTTGTTTTTGTTCCTACACACACACTCTTTATCTCCATGTAAAGCAGTAACTGACTGGTGAAATGTTGCCGGGGCCGGGGTGGGGGGATGACCCAACCCAGAGGTATGGGCAGGCAGGAACCTTGCTGTGGAGTAAGGAATGTCCACATAGGGGTTTGTTGCTCCTTTGCCTTCTCCTGGAGCAATCGGTAAGAAGGTAATGAACTAGCAGCTTTGATGTCCCTCTTGCCAGTGCCTTTGCCTTGGAAGCGGAATGAATATGAGAGTCATTTTTCAAGTGTAATTTTGGTTTATTCACCCAGTAGTAACCAGCCAGCCACAGCTGGTGGTAAATGCCGCAGGGCAAATGTTGGGCAGGCTGACGGTACCACCATCACACTAGTGGAGCAGAGCTGTTCACGCTGTGGACCACCACCCCCAAAAGAGGCAGAAGGTACCACTGGCAGATGTATTTCAGCCGTCAGCAGCAGCACCAGTTCCTCTAAAGGAACAGAGGATCAACAATGGGGGATCACTGGCTGCAAGTGTTTACACTACCAGGGAGCTGGTAAGCCAGCTTGGAGAGCTGGCAAGAGCTCAGTACCTTCTGGGCAGGAGAGTGGCTGCAGGCAGAACTTGCCTAAGGCCATCCATTTCTCCCCTCTCCTCTCCAAGCCTCGGAGGGAGACAGATGAAGGACAGGGTGCTCAGAGTTAGTGGGAAAACCATCACTCTTTCAAGAAGTTAAAGAAACATTGCTGCAGCAGGACCAGAATATTTTAAAACAAATCAACCCAGCTGATCTGCAAATTCTCATCTTTAAATAATTTAGTCTTCCACAGTATTCAAGGCCTGTTTGTTCAAACCCTAGACGAGCACAGATACTGGCACCTTTCAGTAACACCAACTGCTACTGGTCCAACCACACACACTCCCCTTCCTCCCCACGTGCCTGAAGACAGCGGAACCTCTGCCTGTTCTGCAGTAGCCTTACTGTCTAGAAACTTTGCTTTATCAGATTCTACCATTTGATTTTAAGGAGAAACTACATAGCTTAGTCTTTTTTTCACTTTGTTCAAATTTTTGAAGGTGCTTCTGACGAATGAGGGTCCTTTAGGAATTTACCTCTACTCCTTCTCATGCTTTGAGCTTGCCTAACCTCATTGCACTTGTTATTGAGTTTTCCTTTTCAAAATTATATACTGCTTTATTCACTTTATTCTATTAAATTCTAGATGTGGTACTAGCAATGATCTGAATTCTTTCGTAATACACTATGAAAGAATGCTAACGACCATTTCCAAAAGCAGGGCCTTCTCATAACTTTCCCTCATTGAGTTACATTGAGTTGCTTGCATTTATTTGTTTGTTTACTAAACTACCATCCAGAATAAAGTAAGATTTACAAAATGTAAACCTGTGCCATCTTAAAACATAAACAGATCCTATTCTTCTGGAATGCAAAAAATCTCTCCAAGCTTCAACGACATTCAAGCTTCACTAATGCCTTCATGTTTTTTCAACATCTCTGTCCCCCAGTGTATTTAAAATGGCAAGAAATCTAAACAGCACAAAGAAAAAAGTCTAACCAATCACACTTTTCTAACAATTTTTGAATGCCCAAATATGCTAAAACATATGCTACGCAGATGAAAATTATGCTACTGAGTTAAATAAGCCCTGTTCACTTCGAGTCTTTTTTGTTGTTGTTGTTAAACAATTATATGGTTCGCAGCACAACATAACTTCAGGTAAAACCTCAGAAGTCATGTTGCCATGTGGCAAGCCATGCTATGCACTCTAAGCATCAGACACTCTGGGAACTTAAATTCATCTATAATTCATGCCATCTTATGTCGACCTCTAAAAGAAATGCTTTACTAGGAAAACCACAAATTGTTTCTTTTTTGCAATGTATAGCCCCTGTATCTAGAGAACTGGTGTACCCATCCTACCTTGCTTCAGAGCTACTCCACAACATGAAGTATACAGTTTCAGCAATCCCCCAAATCAGGTGGACAAGATATACAATAGTCCCTCAAAATCCAAAGCATGATGGCATACTGTTAATTTATAGCATTCTCACTGTGCTAAATATATCACAAAACACTCGCATACATTCTTGAATTGTCTGGGATCTCAGATCCTAATTTGTATTTTTAATGAATAACATAAGGTTTTGGCTTCCTAAAAAATTTATTTTTCCTGAAATTGCAATCCAAAACCTTTTCCTCAGTCCAGTCCTCAACACATAGAAACTCTCATCACAAGATCGATTCTGCAGCATGCAAACGCTTCCAAAATTGTTTTGAACCTTTGGACTTACACAATCATGAGACATTTAATAAATACTTTTATTAACAACACAAATATATTTCCTCAGTGATGTCAATTTTGTAAGGTATACTTCAATGAAAAGCTTCTGTGAAGCAACAAACCCATTATTCTGTTTTCTGAAAGCCAACTCATTTGAACCAGCTGAGATATTCTAAATACTTAAAACACTTCTTCTATCTACTCTTTCCTAATAAACAGTGTTTTTTACTCCTAATAAATCATTCAAACATTTAGTATCTATTGAAGCTGGGTATCTGTAAGTCACTTTCTCAAGAATGCCCCCAGGTCTTCTCAGCACTTCCACCTTGTAATATGTTTAAAGCATTCTTACGTTCTTGTCCCACATTTGCTTGTGCTGAATAGTACTCCTTTCCTTATCTTCTCTCAGCAAGGCTTAACCAACCAACCAACCAGTCTTTGGCTACATCCATGATGCACTAGTTGCAGCCCTGTAGTCTCGTTGGAGTTACTTCTGAATTAGCCAACGCAGGTACAGCTTAGTAACTCTGCCATGGGATTCAGTGCAGACTGTGAAAGCCCATCACAGAAGCTGAGTAAGTATTTGAGTGGGGTTTTTTGCGAGTTTACATACTAGATGGCTTAAAGCTGCAAAGAATGCTGTGGCAAAATACTCTTATTTACCTACCTCCAAGTTCAACCTTCCTGTTATAACATTTTAACATTGTACCTCTGACAGATTTTTAATTCTTCCACTGGGCTTTCCCAACGAAACAAATGCTTTCTCTTTCTTATTTACAGTTTCTTAAATTTGTCATTTTCCTTGCATAATGATTGATTTTAATTAAGACTTCCTCTCATTTCTTCCTACTTAAATATCTTCAGATTCAACTTGCTTAGAATCCATTTTTCTCAGCCAGCTAAATTCCGTACACCAAATACAACACTTAGCTAAGTTTCAGTATTTCATAGTAAAATCACTCTCAGTTAGTTCCTTTCTGGAAGTACACATTTTTGATAGCATCTATTGTAAGGGAGAAATACTGGCTGGGATTCAGTTGAACAACTTAAACCTTCTACTGACTTGCTGACAAAAATAATTTCCTTTACTGTGTACACCGTAAGAAAAAAATTCTGCATAAGTACAGACTGCATAATTTCCTTTTTTGCTTTGCCCACCAGACATAGTTGCTTGTTTTCTCTGCTGAATTTGAGCTTTTATATCTGCCATCACAGGAAAAGTATCTATCTGCTAACTTTTTGGAGTGCTTCCAAATAGCAAGATATATTTATCTTCTCAGGCTCCTCAATGAAATATGCTCTCCATGAGGCTTTCATGCAAAAACAGCAGCTTTGTGCTGAAAAATAAAAATGCTACAGATGGTCATTTCAGAGGTCTACATATTCAAGTAACAGCTACGGGACCATCCCACTTTAGAAAGGGCAGGCGAACCCTATTGCGAGGGGGAACAAGGGAAGTTTGCAAAATATTACCATGATTACTGCATATTGTTTACCTGTGGTCAAGGTGGCTGAAGTCTTGCAAATTCAACTCCCTGGTATCTTGTGTCAGATAAATCGTATCGACATCCTGTTAAAAATACATAACCAAATACATCTTTACCGAACTGTTGGTTTTTTCCAAGTACTATGATTTACCTGCTCTTTCATCATTTGTACAGTTAGCTGAAAAGAGCTCCAGAAAAAGACATGTACTCACCCACTGTACTTCTTCTCTATAGGGAAATCCAAGCCAATCACAAACACAGGCATACATCTGCGAAAAGCCTCCTAAAAACAACCCAAGAGAGTATTTAACATAATAAGAAAACAAGCAAACAAACAAACATACATCTAAAAGGATACTTTAATACTTATACTTAAAGATCTAGTCTTTCAAAACTCACCCTCTTTTTCTCTCAGAAGGCTGTCCATTGTGCTGCTGAAAGAAACCGAGATTATCCTATCTTTGCCCGGCAGGTTGCAAGAAAGCTTAAAATAGTGCCTTCACCTACCAATCAGAAGTCTGCTCCATACTAATTACACCTTAAAACTAATTACACCTTTACAAGCTTCTGCCAGAAATAGAATTAAACTTCCCAACACTGCAATTCTAGCCTTTTTATATTTGAGCCTTTAAATTAATTCTCACCACAAGGTCCAAGTTCTGCCACTGTCTGACTGTCCCACAGGGCCTGGAGATTAGCCAGTCTTTCTGAAGGCTCCATAGTTACTTTTTTCAGAATCCTCCTAGATGCAAAAGGGGTGGGGGGGGGGAAAAATCATTCATGACTTTGAAAGTATTTTTAAATTCATAAATCATCTTTATTTCAAGTATGATTTTAAATGAGTATATAGGAAGAATTTCCATCTTTAACACAACTCACTTCTCTGCCTAAAAGTCACACACATTGTGACGCCACCCAGCAGGAATAACATTTATTTGTCTCTTTTTTCTTTCTAATGATTAACCCTGTGACTGCTGGAGCAACTGAGCCCTTTTCAGGGCCACTCAAGCTAAGGAGACTTGTGGCCATAACTAACACAAGGATGTCCAAAATAGCAGAGAGACACGGTATTACTGGTTACTCTGAAACCGCTGCTGTTTATACAATGCTTTTATGCAGTAAAAGCACTATGGTGCAAAGAGCCACAGAGCATGCTGAGTAGCTACATGTGACCTCTAGGCTGCACTCTAGACATCCAGCTCCAACCTTTGTAATTTGGTAGTGTTCTTCCTCCCCTAAACCAAAACACAGTCCCTTCCTACCTTTTAAGAAATGAAACTATCTGTTGTTCTGAATGACAAGACTGCCTCATAAACTGCATAATTCCATAAAACAGAGGGAAAGAATTAATAAAAGATTTTAATGGGAGAAACCTCTTTCCCCCTTTTCACTTGTTCTGGTCTTATATGCTCCGCATAACTCCAATGCCTTCATTTTGGAAAGTAAAGCCATCCGAGAGGAGAGCAAGAAATTTGATTTCTTCTCTGGGAACCAAGCTCTTCATACAGCTACACCAAATGCTCCAGCAATGTTCTCAAAGCCTAGAGAAAACATGTATAGGTCTCAAGGCCCTCGCAGACACCCAGACAAACACGCACAGCCTTGCGGCCCTCTTCATTCTACTCTTTTTGTCTACATTTCTCACATCATTACTGAGGTTTTATAGCAAACCTGCTCAGAAATATTCACTTGTATGTGTGCTTTTTGAAGGAAGAACTTGATCTCCATTAAGGCAGTTAATAGTACTGCCACAGAGATAAACTGGAAGTTAAAAAAAAGAAATTACCAGCCAGAGTTTATGAACTCGATTTCCTACTCCACCTACAGGAAAGGTGAATAATAAAGACATGCGCTCAAAATAAAACATGTAAATTTAGCCTGACTGTTCACATCTAATGTCTGTTACAAAAGCTTACTTAGAAAGATCAATGTGTCCTGGAAAATTCTTTTGCACAGTCCACTTTCTCTAATATTGCTGAAAACCAGGAGCTGAAGAGAGTAATAGAGCTGCACGATTTGGTAGAGAGTGAGGAAGATGAGGCAAGGACACATAGAAGAAATAAAATAAAATGAAGAAAAACTACTGAGAATTGCTGCATGATGATAAAATTCAGAGGCACAGATACAAGAAAAAAAGACCAAAGGCAAGAACAATGCATAAGGAAGCAGAGCAAAAAAGCTAGAGAAGATGTATGATCCAAGGAGCCAGTTACACCACGGAAAGTATATGACAAGACTGCCCAGAGCTCAGTTTTGAAGAACAAGGCTCCCAATCATGCGCATCACTTCACAAACACTGAAAGTAAACAGAACTTTTCCCTCCTCTTCCAACTCAGATTTTACTTCTAGGGAAGAAACAAAACAAAACAAAACACCCCACTGAATATCACAGCTGTTTATGGGAAAAGGAGTAAATTACAACAAAAAGCCAGAACCTAAGCTATACCTGAGGTTGGAGAGGCAATAAGGTAAAACTAAAAATTAAGACTCCAAATACCTGCATCGCCCCTTCAAAACAAAAGCTCTTTTGACCCTGCAGAGCTCGCATAGCCTACTTATGCTCCGCATTGCCTCTGGTTCTGTCATATATCTGCATAAAAGCTTAGTGCTCGCCTTAAGGTGTTTTTCATACCCTCAGTGCATTTCTGAGGTCAGGGTGGGGAGACCTGCAGACAAAAAATGGTGGCTTGTCACCCTTTCCACACTATCTGCTGCTGCTAGAGGTGCCCTAAAAGACACTTACACTGGCGAGAGTCCAGGGAATATCTTCCTGAGGCAGGTCCCAATGTGCGCCAGCACCTCGTTCACATCCTCCGAGGATGCCATCTTCATGGAGATGCTGCATTTCTCAGTTTCCATAATCAACTGTAAATAAGAGTGCATGAGGGCAGGAACTGGATATCATATAATTCATGTCTATTTAAAAAGGAGAGCATTTTGAATGACAGCTGAATGTTTTGCATGCCAGTAGGAATCTCTTATTCTTTAAGACATAGCACGACAATGCTCCAGGTAAAGTTTCTGAAAGTTGTTCTTGAATGTACAAGACCCCTGTAGTCAAACTTTGGTTTTCCTAACAGCGACCTGCTTCCCGTGGGAATAAAAGTTTCAAAGGATCTTGACCTCAGCTGACATTCTGAAAACCAAGAACTTTCACAGCATTGTCCTCTTTTGAAACACGTCCCAGAACACCAGGAGAAGCGAGCACAGCCTGACAGGAAACTATTGAACGACCAGGGCCTGCGTTCCTCCAGCAAAAAGTAAAAGTCTTTAATGGCTGTGATCCTCTGGAAAAGCTCTAATGCTTTGATCTATGCTGTTTAAGAAAATGTTACGGTAATAGATTGTCTCGGTTCAGAGGAAGCAGTAACTCAGCTAACATAACTGTCCCACTGTCTGGGGGATACGTGCTTCAGCAAAGGGGAAAAATAAAGCCTTTTGCAACCCATCCCTGTGATATGTTGAGTGTTCAGAATCAAGTCAGATTACTGTATGACTGACACATCAGATCTGCTGCTGCTTTCAGCTGCATCAGAGGAAGCAATGTAATGTTTCTGTCTTCTCCAATGTGAATATTTAGCACAGTCCAAGTCATAAACTCTTTTAGATGAGGAGCTGTGTGTACACAGTAAGAAGCTAATATCAGGAATAAATAAGAAGTGTAGATAGACAGTACGAGAGGGGACACTGTGTAGTATGCTACAGAAGATTGTTTTTTATTTAAACTGATTCCCAGGACTCTTTTGGTTTCCAGTTCATGTCAAGTGTCATCACCAGGATAACACTTGAAGAGGCTGTATTATCCCAAAAGCACACCGAGAATCTTCACACCTTTTCCCACCAAATCAACTCCTTTCTGAACCTGCTGCTGCCACTCCCTGAAGATGACCAAGTGGGCAAATTACTACTGTTTTTTATCATCACCAATATTAACACAACATTTCCCTATATTACTCTGTCCATTTGTTCACTTATCTTACAGTGGGAAGCTCTTCACGGCTTTCTGCGAGATGCCTAGCACAAGACTACATCCTTCAGGTATCACGGATAGAAACACGCTGTTTGCAGGAAAACTGCAACAATACCATTTACCCCACAAGCAATAATCTAGGATTCTGCCTGCCTTTAGCTATAAGCCTTACACATTTAAAACACAAATGAATGTAAACATGCAAAACCTTAAAAAAAATTTAGGAAAATGGTATGCTAAGTGAGGCTGCTGAAAATCCCTTGTAAACCTTGCTACAACAGTGATTGTCTATGCCTCCAGGAATAATTAGCATTAGCTACCATGGCATTTTAGTACCTTAAATAAATAAAGCCACAAAAACACACACAGAATTTACTAAATGTCTCCCCATTAAAATAGTAAACATCTGGACCTTTTTTCTTTTCCTTTAAGGAAAGCTTCAAAAGCCAGGTTAAAAAGATGACATGTTAAACACAATGAGAGCTTTTCAGAGTTCAAATAAAGTGTCAGACACTCCTATTTTTAAAAAGCTCTTTAAAAGCCAAACACAGATGAGACACATAAAGACTTTGATACAATTGAACTGTCAAATCTTGTCAACATGTTCATCTTATGAATGAAAAGTGTATTAAAGGCATTCTTCTTTTCAGAACCTTCTCTTTGACATTCACTTTTTTGGGCACATAACTTGCTGTCAAATATGTTTTGTGTTGTATACAGTAAGGGCACCAAGAACAGTTGGAAGGAAACCATTTCTGCCTGCAATGTAAGCAGTAGCTTTTGGCTTCAGCATAGAGGTATACACCACAGAAGCCATTCAAGCTTGCATGGTGATGATTATATACCAGCTGCCATTGTTTTACCATCTCTGAGAAAAATATTCACTTACGAGACAAATGAAAACTTATACCATATTGAACTAGGAAAAACATGTATTTCTTATTGTCATCCCACCTGCACAACACTGTCTGAGTTACATTGAGTCTTTAAATTCTTACCATTATTGTTAAGACTTTAAAGCATCATGAATGTAAGAATGCAAACGTACAGTGTGCTCACCAGATGGGGACACCTGCATAGAGCATTACCCCCTTGACTAGAACAGATTTAGCAATAAGTAAACAAGTATCTTTTATCTAGAATACACTCACCTGACCCGGTTTGCTGGAAGTTACTCCTTGGATTTCCAAGTAGCTGAAAGTTAGTTCTAACTGTAGTTAAAAAAGAAAATGCCACATTAGTGCAAACATCATCTTATTTTAAAGAGTACGCTTCTCAATGAGGTTAAGAAAACTTTGAGTGAGGCTACTGTTATTTTACATCAATTTCTGTAACTGACACTAAGTATTTGTTAATATCTTATCTGATTGCATTTTACACTAAAAGAACACTTACATTTGCTTGTTACAGGTTCTAATGGTTATTAGAGGTTATAGGAATACCACATTGGACCTTTTACTGCAAGCTATAAGCACATAAGCTTATAATAAAATTTATGACAAAATTTTACTATAAAAAGCATTGTTTATACAATACCCTACTGATGTGTACTCTTGCAACTGAATAATTACTAATTACAATACTTACAGCATCACATATTACTCTTTCATTACTTACACTGATCACAGATGTGAAAAACTTTACTGCACAGAAGCTGAAGGGACATGCACACACAATTTTTTATATATACATACATAAATAAAAATGCCATAGATAGATAGATACAGATAGAGATATATAAATGCTCAAGACTGCTTTAGCATGTCTAAAAGTATGAGAGGAAATAATACATTAGCTTTGCCTGAGTGGGTTGTCTGGACAACAGTCAGGATAGGCAGGGAAGAAGGGTGAATATACTGAATCCAAATGGTAGCTTAGAAGGCGGCAGAAAAGTCCTTTTTCTCCCAGGACAAATATAGGGCTACAGGGAGTGTGCTAAGATCTGAATTCACAGCTACGTAGACAAACATCTTGACAGCTGAGACACGCAGAAAGAAACAAACCTCTTGGACTGAATCATAACTACAGGGCAAGACATTAGCATGGTCATTTCCTTTTATTTACCACTAAAACCATTGTAACTGAGCAGGCTGTTTGAATTGCAGAGTTTCCTGTACTTTATCTCCTGGGTTCGCAGTCAGGATGCTCCCAGGCTAACTGGCAAACACCATATTATTCTATTTCTGTATTTGTGGCAATCTTTTAAAAAGATGACCCTGAATGACTCCTGGAGTGCTCAGAATCCAGATGCAGCTCTCAAGACTCCCTCTTCGCAAAGGCTGCAATAGCATGGATGTCGGGAATGTACCAGTTTCCAACCATAAGAACCAGCTAAAAGTTTTTCAGAAAGCAGCAAGACAGTAGGGAGCTCCTAAATGCCAAGGTCTCACTGGCAAATCTGTAAGTAGTCATGAACAGTGTTACTGCAGGATGAAGCTGCCCAAAAAACTCCAGATAAAATAGTTATGATTTAGAATACACTGAATTTTAGGGGAGTTTAATGAAATAGAAGACCTTTTTTAAGCACTTAGCTACATTATCCACTCACAGCTGCAGAGACTGAAGATGTTATTACTATTTGTTCTTTGTTGCCTATTTTCTGAATCCTTTTCCCTTCAGTTGCCCTCATGATTTCACAGCATCACAACATATAAGCACCCCTCAACCATTTCTGTGCAAAGTCCACCTTCCACCAAAGATCTAACTTAGTGACCAAACTTTACTTTGAAGTTTTTGAGGAGTCTTCATGAGCTTTGTTTCACTTATTCTGCTGCAGGGGCAGCATCCTACAGCAAACAGGCAGTTTCAGACCACAGGGGTGCCGTCGCAGCTGTTTATGAAGCGAGGGTGCACAGGGAACTGAGGCTGGAGAGGCAGAACCAGCGCAAGTATCTTCTCAGCGCCCACACCGGTGCCTGGCGTTTTTCCAAGGGTAAGACATTCACTTCTCTTCAGGCCTCTTCACTGACTTATTTCTAAGCTAAGACTGGCAGTCTTTTCTGATGACAGGACATGGCCCCATGCAGTTGATTCAGGCCAGAAAGAAAAAAAAAAAAAAATATCCATAGCAGCTCTTGTTGTTGGCTACCGCAGTAAGCCCGACTACACATATAGAAGTGGAAGGTTCTTTTTCTCCAGTGCTAGTCAAATTAAACAAACATATGAGACCATCTAACATTTGTTTACCCAAATCACAATGAAATTTTAGGGAAAGTTTCTGTGATTGATTGAAATCCCTCCTATTTTGCAAATTATTTACCTACCAGATTGAAGGTTCTGCTTTCGCTAACGTACTTTTTATGTGCAAACATACATATGTACACACGATCAGAAATACCTTTCTACTCCTGAAAAAGGTTTACACAGATCCAGACTCAAGAATTCATTCTGCAAAAATCTTCTTGGCTAGAATTAACAAATACCAGGAAATGTGGCAACATCTCTATAGTTCATCTTTGGTTCACTTTTCTACTTAAAAACATGGATTTACAGTCCTTGCTTTGCAGCAAAAATATAGAACACATTCTAAACATCATCTACCTGAAACTATGAAATAATTTTTCCAAGGTTTTAAAAAGCATAATCTCATTTATTACCTAAAATTATATTTTTTAAAAATCCTCTTAAAAGGCCATGAGGGACCCTGCAGTTACCAAGCCGGCTAACTTCAGAGTTTCCAATTTTTTCAATCAAAAATTACTGAAAGCTGGCACTAGAAATATGTTCACAAACCTGAATTACACTCCCACAAATATTTCATACACTTATCTGTGGGCTTGATGACACATGTAACATTTACTAATTTTGCAAATACGTTTTATATAGACTGTAGCAAGAATTAGCAGGCTTTAAGTACAGCACTTCTTTCCTATCAATCCATCTAGATTAGTGGAAGTGAACTGACTGGACCTGAGTGTAAAGTTATGAGGTGTCCATCGTAATATCTTTGCTCTAAGGATATTTGTGTGAGTTGATATTATAGTTAATCAACCTTTATTCCTTTTAACATTGATCCTTGTTTAGCAGATATATCTCAACCGCATTGTTTAAGGAAAAGTGAAGCTTGGAATCAGATGTAGTAATAACAATCACTCAGAACTGGGCATCTCTCAGCATACGCAATTTTGTGAGAGGTCCCTGGAGGAATAAAGTGTCTTTGCTGCATGTTCTCAGCTGTCTTGCTAGCAGTTTCTGCATGCCAGCTATATGGGAGTTCTCGGGCTCAGAAAGCTTCTGAGCAGCTTTTGAAAATAGTACAGGCTTTAGAAAATTCAGTAAGTTTCACTAATCCTGCTAGAAAAGAAATGCATTTTCAACCGCCCTAATAATTGTTCAGATATACAAAATTTAATTTTGATATAAACCATGAGCAGACGCAGTTTCTTCTGATCACCTCTCTTCCATTTTTTTATCACCAAAGTAACAATTTTGTTAGTACAGCATACATATTCCAGATTTCCATGAAAACAGAAACAAGTTTTTCAATTAAGTAAATCCATTTAATAAAAGGAGTTTTGAGAAGTGTCTGTAATGCTAAACTAGAAGTACAGCTATTCCTTAGTACACCAAGCCCTAGCCTTCAAGAGCCTTTTGATGAATTACAATGGCTTTGCTTTTATTTAACAAGATCACCATCACCACCTGTCCATCATACTGCCATTGCACTGATGTCTGAGCTGTTCATCAACTGGCTCTATGTTTCCATACAACCAGTCACCAAACCCTGTCTTAAAAACAGGCTGCAAACTGCAGCGATCCAAAAGACAACAGACAACCAACCAAAGATATCTGGGCTGCAGGGACAGGGTGAGCAACTGAGGAAAATAAATTTCAGCAGAAATTCAAACTAGTCATCCTACCTGCCAGTCAGCATCTTCAAATTACAGGTAAGGGACAGTCACATTTACCAGTGACCATAACTGAACACCTGATAGCAATCATTCCATTTATTGATCCTGTTTTTTCTATAAAGCATATATATGCGCGTGCACACCCCCACACACATGTATGTGTAAAACAACAAAATAGAACATATGCCAGATTCCCATTCACTGACTCCAAGTGGGACAAGAGATGTTCTTCCACATCAGTCATTTTCATTCACGTGGAAATTATCTTTCTCTGCTACAACAATCATTACGAATCGTCGCAGGAATACAAAAAATAATTCACTGGCAGTAGCAAGGCAGGTTGGCAAGATGCTTTTCAAAATGAACCACAGAAATCATTGGAAAATAGCAGAGTTCAACAAACCTCAGCATAATTTCTGTCTCCAAATCAAATATATTCCTATTTGACACTACAAACACTAGAGGGAATAATGCCATCAGCTTGTTTGGACATAAGCAGTCCCACTACAAAGGTCATCAGGCTCATCTCACAGTTCTTCAAGTTGGTGTTTCCAACATAATTCTTCACCCACCTGCATTTCTAGAAGCTAAAATTTCTCTGAAACTGTATCTATAAATTGAGAAATCCATTTAAGACTGACACTAATGGAAGCACCACCCTAACTCAACACCATGCAACATACCATTCCTCAATTTTTTTTTTTAAACAGATGCACAAGTATAAAACATGCTAAGTTTATGCAACTTAGTTTATGCAACTTACATTTGTATCTAAAAAAACAGAATATAGAAACACAGTGGCTTTACCTTGGTGGGAATCCGAGATGTTAAAAGAAATGCCCGACATGATGCCAACACCTATTGAAAAAAAAATAACAGAATTTGTAAGAATTATTTAATTTATCAGGAATATTATTAAAGATTCTTTTCCAGGAAAATCCTGAAACCAGAGGGAAAAAGCCTCTAGTAGAGTGACTGTCAATTCCCTTTGCTGTCATACACTGAAGGAAGCAAAACTGGGCTCAGATCCAGAAAAGCATAGTGAAGAGACTGCTGCAATCTTATCAGCTATAAGCTAGTTAGTACAGCATCAAACTGAAGAAATTTATTCAATCACTCTCTCAAGAACATCTAATAGCAATCTTAGTGACATTTTGAAAAGAAGCAAGGATAAGAAGTCCTACCAGGAACATATGATGTACTTAAAACGGCAAGATAAACATTATATTATTAGTAATATAAGAGACCATAAGCAAATATTTTCTTTTGGACACACTCAGTGCATTTCTAGAGTAACAATGTGAAGATTTCTCATTGACACCACCTGCATTTCTTCTCCAGCAAGGACAATGGAAAAACACAATTAGATTAGTGAGAACAGTGACTCTGGGGAGAAAACACAACGAAACAAATATTTCGGAAGTTATTGCCAATCAAAATATAATTATATATAAAAGTACTACTCCAGTCTCCAGTAGCACATCCTACTCACAGATTTTATACTTTGCAAAAGGGATGATTCATTTTGCAAAACTAGAGCAATTGCTTTTTGATTTACCAGCCTATGGAATTAGCTACTGCTAGCTCCGTCTTTTTCCAGACAAAAAACTGAAACAAACTTAATTTGAACACCTGGATCAAAATCCCGCAGCACGTGCAGAGCTTTTCACACAGCTGGAACCTCCTGAACCCAGTTCTGCTCAGTAAGTATCCATCTCCAGGTGAGCAGGCTGACACAAAACGTGTTCCTCGCTTGGAGAGGGAGAACCAGCCTGAGAAGGCAACCCAGCCCCCAGCTCCAAACACCATTCAAATGCTTTGGAGATTGGACTTCAGCTTCGGTATCTCAGCTGAACCACATCTTGCTAAAACCTAAGAGCACGAATGCTGTACTAGTGTTGGATATTACCAGACTGTTTCAGGGTTGACATGGTCAGACCTAGTGCTCTGGTTATCATGAATGTAGAGCCAAACCACTGTGCAATAGCAACCATTGCCTCCTCTAAAGCTCACCCCTTCACTGAAGGCCCGTTACGCTGGCTGGCACACCACCGCTGCCGCTCGGCTGGCACATCCAGGTCCTGTCAGACAGAGCCGCCTCGTACTACACATGGGGAAGAAATAGTCTGTCCTGCTCTCCTCCCAGCTGCGCCTATCACAAATACGCCTTCTGCAATCCGGCATGCAAAGAAAGGGGAAGGGTCAGCCCGAGGGGTTTTACCACTGCACAACCACAGTTTCCCCAGCCTGACAGCAGTGCTCTCTCACAGTAATAAAACCTTGATTCTTTCCCCTCCCTCACCCCCCACCTCAGGGCAGCCACCCACAGTAGGTGCACATCACTGTCCTGGGAGCCTCTGGGGATGATCACACTCTCAGTCACACCCTTGTGTGCTCGCAAGAAAAGCTTCGCTATCAGTAAGAAGAGTGCCCCTCTAAAAAAGCCTGAGCCCTCTAATCCAATAACACTGAGGTTTCCACAGTTTTCACAGTGGAGACTGTCACAAACAAGTGAGTTTGATTTTTACATAAAGTCAATTGAAGACAAGGCCAACTATTACTGCAAAACATCAGGACTAGATTTTTTTTTTTTTTGGACAATGGCAGAATTGGCCAAGAGGAGGCTTGGCATTTATCACCATTTTAGCTGCTAAAATCCATGAGTAGGCATCGTGACCTTTGACAGGATCAGCTTTAGTTTGCTGCTTTGATTTTTCTTTTCAATCTTTTCAAAATTTTATGTGACATCTGCATTTTAACATCACCATTTTTGTTCACGTTTAGCAACACACTAGCCTCTACCCCAAATCAACTTCAGACTTGTTGGATAAGCTGCGAAACACAAACAGTTTTCAGTGACCTCCTTCTCCTCGATAAGGCTGCAGTGCATAAACAAATAACGGCTATTAAGATACCAGCTCACCCATGTCTCTGTCAATAGGATTCTGCACGGTTGTTAGTACTTGCAAGGGCAACAGAACACATATTATAGACTACTTAAAACAACGGATCACTCTATTCCTTCCCTTGCGAAATATGATGCTGGCGCCAAAGGCAGAGGCACCGGAGGTGTTTTCACACTGACAGTTCAAGTCCCCTTTTAAGCACCGAGCTATTTTTGTGAAGGAAGTCCCAGGTCTCTGTTGCATTCCTCTGACATGAATAACAAGTATGTGCTTAATTGCACAATTGTCTAGGGCTTTCAGAAGTATCTAGGAGTGCTGGGTTTTATGAACAGGCAGATTCTAGATTTCCTGGAGTTTTTAATTTCTTCATACAAAGAAACTAAAATGCAAAAGTAGCCACCAATTACTCTCTAGCAGTTCTCAAGCATCTTACAGAGAAGATTCTGCCACTGTTATACTTATTTTGCACCCAGGGGACCTTGAGTACAGGAGGAAGAGTGTCATGGTCAAAGTCACTTTGAAAACCAGAGACTCGGAGGAGGAGACCCCTATCCAGGGACAACTCTGAACAAAGCACTCCCTTGCTCACAACCCGTCAGGAATGTCAGCTGGGCGCAGTGTATAACCTACCTTATCTTCTGATAAGAAAACATTCACGTGTTCAGCTCAAAAAGTCACAATCCCATTCCTCCGTAACCATTTTGTTTGGTCACAAGTGGTATTCAATCATTAATAAAGTTAAAAGATCCCATCAAAAGATAAGCACGTGCAGGGTAAAGAAAGAGACTCCAGAGCAGATTCACACTTTAACACACCTGTAAGCCAAAAGGTTTGCAAGTGACTGACATGAAGGCATCAAGCACATCCAGGCAAATTTTATATGAGGTACATAACCTGGCTGCTGCTCCATGGAAGGGACAACAAGGGAGAATTATATTGAGCTTACATTACCTTCAGTCTGCCTTCCTACTCTGCCTTTTTTCAAGCACAAAACGGGATTATCATTTGAATGTTAAATGACTCCTACTCACACACAGATACCCGAGTTGATGATTTCTTAACGTTTTTATCACTCTAAATTCCATGGCGCTCTCTACACTGCTCACAATATATATGAAACAAGTTAAAATTTGGAAATTAATTTGGAAATGTTCACCACAAACATACCCTGCAAATTATTTCTCCAGAGACTCATGGCCTACAAGGTCATCTTCTATTTACCAGAATAAATAATTTGTTCAGTAAGTAAAATTAATGTGAACACAGATCCTCAGTGAGTATATCAACAAAACATAAATATACAGATGCATTTCGTGTTATTGTCAAATCCTAGCCTTATTATCCATTTTGGCACTGTAAGATAAATTAACAGGGCTGCACTGGGTTAACCCAGCCACCCTACATGGCAGTCAGTCTTGGGAAGATCATTTCAGCAACACAGCTCTGTGCTACTTGCATCTATTTTGCCAGACAGACCACATCAGCTCAAGTCACCTTATCTATATTTAAAGCGCTTTCAAATTCACAAGCAAATGAAAGAAATCTTTTAAAAATCCCTACCCTTTTTTAAAATGCCCAGAATTAAAGAGTTCTGGAAAACAGTGAGCATACACGTCTTCGTGACAAAGAAAACAAAATGAAGCCACCCCAGCACTTCACAGACCCCAGGAAGTCGCAGGATGCTCGCTCCACCCACTAGCACAGATGTTTTGTAACTTCCCTCTGCTGAAATCTCAAAATAATGATGGACGAGCCAAATGTTTTTCTCTTGCTGAAAACTGATTGACACGCTATATATTAAAAAAAGCTTAGTATATTTTTGATCAACTGTTGCAGTTTTACCTCTTAAAAATATACTTTCTGATCCTTTCCCTCCACCATAGTTTCTTTTCCTTCCAGCATTTGCCATTTTATCAGCCTCAAACTGCTTCGGTCTCTTCTATTACAATTTACTTGAGGAAAGAAGCATTTGTGACAGGTTTTCTTATTTAGATAGCCATCATTCTGAGAATTCTTTGAAGTCCAGAAGACAATCGCTTTTCTTTATATACCTTTTAGTTATACTACCCCTATTTTTATCATTATTCTTATTCCAAATATCATCATTATTTTTTAAGTTTCCATACTTACTAGTTGCTTTATGATTTCTATCATAAGCTTTCCATTACTACTACTGATTCAATGTCTAATGTACACATAATACCGTGAGGTAAAGCAGCAGCACTAATACAGTTTTTGTTTTGTTAAAATACAGATGAATCAATACATGTTAGAGCATCCAGTCTGTCTCAGTCCCTGTAGGATCGACAGTTCATTTCCTGGGTTGCCTGCCTGATGTTGTAAATGCTCCATCCTGAAGCAACGGAGTTCGATTAGATAAAAGGCCCCTTTCAGCACCATGTTAGAGATACTAGAGCTGGTTTCGAGCAAGGCAGTCTCTGTTAAAAGCACTGAGCCTCCCTACACAAAGAGGCTAGCCAACATCCTGGAGGTCTTTTTGGAGGGCTAATTAGCTCAGGCACAACATGAACACGTATGCTGCTTCTGAAATGGTGGTATCACTTGGCATACAGTGGGTTTCTCTGCAGAACACTGACACCAGCAAAGTGGCTCAGTTCAGCCCCAACGTAAGGGCTCGCAGCACCACCACCTTCACCCACAGCACCCTCAGTTGTCTCAGACCAAATTTGACTCTGATCATTTGGTCTCGGCTACTGTAAAAGTGTCACCTATGATAAAACCATTGACAAACCTTATTCACTCTTGTTCCAAACGCCTACTTATTTATCCACCAGCACTAAAGCAGTCTTTCATAGCTGGGGAAGATCCTTCGGGAAAGGGTTAGTGCCATTCAGTTCTTGGCATTCACACACAAACCCCAGAATTTTTCCCTCCCTCAGCTGACCTTAGCCAAGTTGAACACATTCCCAGGCTTGCCTAAGTTGTCAGTGCCCGTGTGGCCAGCCAAAGACCTACACAAAACACACCCCAGAGCAGACCCTCATCAGTAAGGGAAGCTGTTAATTGCATCGGTACAATTTTCTCCTGCCCAAGATGGGGGCAAGCTCTACAGCACAAGTTAACGACCTCGGCCATCCCCACGAAGGTCTACTCTGCTGCATGTTTCTCTATGATCATTTCTGAAGTCAACCACAGCTTCCTCAACAAGGTCCCCTCGCTGGAGCCACGGACAGAGAGCATGCCTGCCTGCCCTCTGCCCTGCCACCGGCACACTGTAAGGAGCACAGGTTTTCACTGGTCCTTACTACCATCGTACTGCATTAAACATTTAAGCCTGATCTGTATTGCCCAGCATGTTCCATATTTTCTGGACAGCAAAGTTTGGTATGGAGAACAGTTTTTAGTTGAAATGGGTTTTTACAAAAAAGTGGGATCATATATCAGAACTGCTGGCAATAAATCTGCTGCGTTTCAAGACAAGAGAGGAGGAGGAGAAGGACTTTTCAAATTAATTTACCAAACATGACAGGGGACACCACGAGATGGCACAATGAAGTACTTAGTTCAAATTTCCCTTTCAGCCTAAGTTAGAGAGTACCCTTTTAATAGAAACGCTTATTTAGCCATTGGAGAGTGGTTCCAATATGCAGAGCCATTTCTACTTCAGAGGCAACAATGAACCAGTCCTCCCTAGAATATAGTTAAGAAAAAGTTCCTCAGTTTAAAACTGACAAAAACTGAGGCATGGACACGCCAAGAGATTTGCCTGAAACAAAAGGGCAAAATGAAGTTGCAAAGCTTGAAAGAGAGGCTTGGAGTAAATGGTTCCTAATTCTGGAGTAAGAGAGGAAACAACACAGCTTGGAGGTTTATCAGCAAATTAAAAGAAAATCTCCTGCCTAAACCGAATTTGTTCATTAGCTCCTCCAACAGCTATAACAACACTACTACTATCACCTTTAGGCAGTGTCCTAGCCCTGTAAACTGTTTGTAAAGGACACATGAATCAAATTGTGCTTCTTTAACACCTGGAGCACAAATAAATATAAACACTTGCTATAACCCTGTCTGCAATGTGCAAACGACCCAGCTATTCCAGTAAAGGTGGGATTTCAGAAGATGCTCAGACAGGGGTTCACCTTTGGCTGGACACCACCAACGGCAGCAACAGGAGCCATAGGCACCACAACTGCCAGCCCCTGTCACTGGACGTAGCTTGTGATGTGGTCACCAGTGGTGCAGACTGGGACTACCCTGCTTCAGAGACCGTACTCACACTCAACAATTTTGTCTCATAACCTATCATTTCCACTAACCACACAGCTGCTTGTGGAGGGGCAGCCATCTATTGCGTATGTGCACAGGACTCCCTTGGTCTTCCATCCAGTCAATCATGGAACAGATTTTCATGGTGTTGTGAGAGATGTCCAACACAGAGCACTTAAGCTGACGCAACCCCCAGCAGACTGCAAAACTTCCTTGCCATTCCTCTCACCACCGCACAATTCCCAACAACAAAAGACCCTAGTGCTGTAAAGCACTAAAAACCAGAAGACCCAACTACTGTGTTATTTAAGCCTGCTCTGAGCCATAAAAATAGGAAACAGAGAGCAGCAGCATTTCACCGACACAAAGTCCCCTCTGTGGCACTGGACCCAGCCTGGGCTGACCCCAGTTGGGTAGAGGAGGGGAGCAGGAGGGGTGCACGCTGAACCACATACATTCATTTGTAACTCATCAATGAGGCATATAACCCCCAAGGAGTTTTTCCTTCTCTGCATCTACGTTACCCATAAATAGGTCACTAGCGCATTAGTGCTAATACACCTTTATTTCAGAATTTTTCCCACTTTCACTCTCCTCTGTATAAAAGCCATTACACAGATTCACTGCCCCGATTCAAGTTACAAAGCGCCACAGCAGGATACTTTCCCCACATACCAGCCTTTTATGATGTTCTAGCCCTCGATACTCGGCTAAATAATAGGTTGAAAACATTCAGTTGACTTGTAATTTGAAAGGACCTGTGTTCCAGTATCTTCTGTGCAATAATTTTTTATGCTCTCACATTACTTCCCTCCATCATAAAAAGAGCGTACAGGCACCCTTTAGAAAAACCCTCCCATTGCCTATCCCTAATGTTGATAGTAAGAAACATCCCTACACCTTCCCTCTTCCTACATGGAGCCTCTTCCTGGATTTACAGACAGCAGGTAAGACTGGAAGAATTTTGGTGTGCTGCATATGACTCTGTTTCTATGCAGAAGCAGCTGGAAATAGATTTTGCTATTGCAAAATGTGTTTTATTCTTAACTTCTTTAATTTCATCACTTCGAAATGCCAGATTAAACATTAAACACCTTGGTGACGGGGTTGCTCTCTTTGTAAGTATGTCACACGCAACCATAATGAAAAATTTTAAAGACCAGGAAACAAAACAAAAACTTCAGGGGCAGAGGAAACTCAATTTGATCCATAATGCAAGCATTTTGTAAGAAACTCTTCACCAACCATTTGTATTTGCTTTTAGTTATCAACAATTAAATGAACATTTAATTATTAAAGTGCAATGCACTTAGCTCCACTTCATATTAAAATAAAATAAATAAGCACAGTAAAACAATTTTCCTGAATACCCACTGCCATAAACCAGTCTCAATAATACTAACCTTGGACAGCCCCGAGAGCTAAGGGCCAGAGAAAGATGTCAGCTTAATAAATCTGTAGAATTAAGTCTTTCTTGTCCTCTCCATGGCATATACAAATTGAAACACAAAACCAAATTGATGCGTGGAGAGTTATGAAAACCTCTAAGCCAAGGCAGCTCTTTCCCAAAGAAACCACTGTTACAGTTGCAAGACAACACCCTCTTCCCCGTTAGGTCCGGAGGGGATTACTCAAGATCTGCTCCTCTACATCGCTTGAGGAGCCTCACTGCAGTTCTCAGGTACACTCAGATTTCCGTTTCCCCCTTTTGTTTTCCCACAGAACCCTTTTTCCATCTCTATCATCTGTAAAATACAAAGTACCCACTGGAACTAACATGACTCTGACAGCCACTCCATCTTTAATCACCTGAGGTATGCTGCAAGCCTTCATCTTTTTATATTTTGATATCTTAAGACCATCAATCTTTCAAGACAGGAATGGTGCTTAAGTGCTGGAACCAGCCACTTGGTCGATTAAAATCCTTAAAAGCCACCTAACCCCCAAACTCGGATTTTTTGTTATACTGTTTAACGTAAAGATCATCATAAAAGATGATCTCCTTTACAGCTATTTTATTTCTAGTGTATCGCACGTCCCCTCAGCTAAATAAATCTTTTCTTTCAGAGCTTTAAAACACTTTCCAGAAACGGGAAGAAGAGAACAAACCACTCCCCTGTCCCTGCACTGGAAGGGACCTCCCTTACACTGCCCATTGCCATCCCCACATGCAACTCCTTTCCCATAGCTCCCATACTTTATTGTTTAAGCAGTGGGAGCTGAAGACAGCTGAGGCATCCTGTGTTGGCTTACCCAGTGCCGACCAACCACCCACTCCCCACCTTAGCTGATTAGTAACTAGCATCTCCTGAGGAAAACACACAAAAGCTTCTCTGTTAGGCACTTCACTCTTACAGCCAGGGCAGCCAAATAATGGAGGTGTGAACAATGTCCCCCACTCCCCCGTCATGCAGGTGCATGTTGCTGGATGGATTTCTTATGAAATTCTGCACCAGATGATAAATCCCAGCTCGAAGTCCCTCCCCCTAATCCCACTCTGTATCTAGCTGTAGGCAGGAAACCCGGAGGTGAGGCCTGCTTCGGGCAGTGACACAGCTGATTGCATCTGGCTTCCCCTTAGATGGAAATTCAGGAATTGCCACATTCCAGGAAAGCAATTTTGCCTCCAGCATCCTGCAAAAAAATACTTGCAGTTTCACCCCACTCCCAAAATGCACGCTGTCTTGTCTGCCTAAGTACAAGCTGCATGCACTGGGCAAAAACCACTAAGTAACTGCTGATGGAGGGTTATTATTCTTCGTGCTGATTTTTAAAAGTCACATGATGTCAACTATCTAATGCTGTTCATTATTAAAAATGAATATGCTCTTGTCCAATAAAAAAGGTATTTTAATACGTTCTGGTTTTGTGAGGATTCTTACTTAAATGTATCACGCTAATATTGCCTGTGTTGTACAGCTTCTTATACAGTATATTAACCTGACAAAATGCATGTAATAACAAAATATCCCTATTTATCTGACAAGAACATCAATTTCTAACAGCCAAATGGAAATTAAACTTCCAAAAAAAATGGTAGAAACCAGCTAAAAAACGGAAATTACAATCCACTGAATGCAAAAGTAACAAATAATTCTGCTCTTCAAACTTAGAACTTGTTACCCAACACTCAGTAAGGAGTCAGCTCCTAGCTATGCAGAAGACTCCAATAGTTTGTAAACTACCTTTGCCTCTGAAAAAAACAAAAAATTCAGCCTGCTTCCCCAAAAAACCTTCATGAGATTCTGATGCAAAGGTCTTCTAAGTCAAACTGTTTCTCAGAACAATTTTGTGGGTGAATTTTGGTTTTTTAAGCACTGAGACACGTGCTTGATGCTCCTCAATCATTGTTCATTTCAGAACACAAGAGTCTCAGAGAAGAGAAGAGCTTTTAAAAGGTTACTTCACTACTGTGAACTTGAACAACTGATTTGGCTTGTCAGTGCAAGCTACAAAAGTGTAAAGCTAACTAGATCCTTCCGGGCTTTATCATTTTATCTAGAATCACTATTTACAAGCTCTTCAATTTGCAGACTCTCTTATTTTTGCTGTGGAGGTACAGTCTGCCAAAAAGAAAAGTAAACCTGAGAACAGGCTTTGCTCTGTTTAGATAGTAGGTTTGCAGGCAACTCTCTGCCCTGTTCTGCAGCCAGCCAAGCCTTTGGTTCCTCTTAGCCAAGCCTTTCCCCCGTCTGTTCTGGAACTGCTTAAGCTCTTCTGCTGACCACGCCAGCCCGCTCTCCAGAGTTTTTTGCTGGAGTATGCAAGGCACGGGGGGCTTATGGAGCAGCGCGAGGAGCGGCATCTCTGGCTAGGCTGAGCAGCCAGAGCAGCCCCTGGGAGCTGGTGGCACAATCCCCCCACCTCAGGAGCTGACATCCGCTTCCTGCAAGCCACGCTACAATCTCAAGCAGTCACTCTTGCACACACCCTAAAAATCACCCTGGGCAGAAAGAACGCAGATTCAAAAACTGTAACTGAGACATCAATATTTTGTTTTTAAAGAAATTCCTAACAGAGGAGATGTTGTTACAGGGCCACAGATAAGAAGGGAAGGCAAACACCCACCTGGCTTAGCAGCAGGGTTTGCACTGTGGTCACTGCAGCCCAGTCAAGGTGAGACTAGCTGTCCCCATAGCCTAAGCCCCACATGCCACCAGCACTGAACCACCAGATGGGCTCAGCACAGCATAACGTAGCATCTTCTGCAGGCAAATGTGTGATCACAACAAACCTAGGTCAACTTAGCAGCAATATGGCCCACGTACCAACAGCAGCAGAGCCACAAGAACGTGGTGCTCTAGGTGAGCTAACTGCCTAGCAACTTCCCCATCCCACAGGCAGGTCTTTCAGGCTAGACTGAGCTCTACACTACTGTAAGTTATCCTGATTTTAAGGAAATTTAAGGCTTCCTTGAATAAGGTCAGGGAGGTCGCAGCTGACTGGAGGTTAGAAAATGTGATGCCCTTCTACAAAAAGGGCCAGAAGGAGGATCTGGGGAACTACAGGCCTGTCAGTCTGACCTCGGTGCCAGGGAAGGTTATGGAGCAGATCATCTTGAGTGCCGTCACATGGCACATACAGGACAACCAGGTGATCAGGCCCAGTCAGCATGGGTTTATGAAAGGCAGGTCGTGCTTGACTAACCTCATCTCCTTCTATGACAAGGTGACCTGCTTAGTGGATGAGGGAAAGGCTGTGAATGTTGTCTACCGGGACTTTAGTAAAGCCTTTGACACCATTTGCCACAGCATTCTCCCGGAGAAACTGGCTGCTCATGGCTTGGATGGGTGTACTCTTTGCTGGGTAAAAAACTGGCTGGATGGCCGGGCCCAAAGAGTTGTGGTGAATGGAGTTAAATCCAGTTGGCGGCTGGTCACAAGTGGTGTTCCCCAAGGCTCAGTATTAGGCCCAGTTCTGTTTAATATCTTTATCAATGATCTGGACGAGGGGATCGAGTGCATTCATTCCCGGTCTGTGGCTGCCCTGGAGTCCTTTCTTTCTTTTGTAGTTGACTATAGTGGTATTTTTTTCTCCTGTCTTTTGGGATTAAGGTATAAACCTTTCTATTAATTTCCATTGCATGGGAAGTTCCTCATAAACATTACTTGATCCTTTTGAATGTTTTGGGTTTTGGTTTTTTGGTGGTTTTTTTTTTTTTTTTTTACTGCAAAACCAAACCCAAATGTTAGTTACTATATTTCACAATAATGTACAAGTGCTTATCCTTCAAAAAACATTACAAATGTTCAGTTTCTGGGGTGGACTCCATCCAGTTGCTACTGTTGCCTTTCCTTGTCACCTATTAACTTCAGGTGGGATTTTAATACTTAGTTTAGGTAGCGCAAGAGCTCACAAGTGAAGTTTTAGTTTGGTTAAAGGACAGTCCATCTAGGTTTAGTTTGTAAGATCAAGGCTTGCAAGTGCAATTTTAAGTTTATGCCAGTTATAAAGTATTGTATTAATATACACACACCAGTGTAGCTAAATTTGCTTCTAATGTGACTATTGTCCTTAGCCTAATTAAGTTCACAACAAAATTGATTAACTATTGCTGGAATTATACATCGTCCGTCAACTACTTAAACTCACCTGGGTTCAGTCAATTTTGCTGGCCTTCTCACACAAGTCAGAAAGGAAAATATGCAACTGTGCTGCGTAAATGTCTGATCAATGTATATAATCACAACTTTTGAACCCACTTATTCTTTATCATCTTTTCTCAAGATGTTTCATTGCTGAAAGTTCTAAATATGTTTTCTTTTCCTCTTGTTGAACTTTGATACATACATCAACACAGAAGTTTTGTCCAAGTAAAATTAGAACTTTAAAAAAATCACTATAAAGTTTTGTAATTACACGGATAAGCTCCCAAACACACCATAAATGAATGATCACGGTCTTGTTAGCAGGTTTGCAGAAAATTGCACCCAACAGAACATCAGATACATTGAAGATTTGAACTCTGCCCACACACAAACACTAGTACTATTGGACGATTAACTTAATTATTCAGATGAGAGCATTAATGATGTCAATAAAGCACAGCCATCAAAACCCAAAACCTCCCACCACAACCGCAACACTGGAATGACCACCCCAGCCTTGTTTTATCTTCCATTTCTTTCATGTCAGGGTCCTGTGATCACTCAATTTGTCTACACTACCACTTTTTTTTTTCTTGCAGACTGGATAGAGATGTCTCCTCTTTCCTCCTCCTAAATCCCATCATTTCTCACACAGCAAGGCACCAAGAAATGAAGACAAGGAGAAGAAAGCATCCACGTCAATGTGTCTGTGGTGGAATTTTGACTTTTCACATTCAGTTGCATTGCAGAGCTCCCACCAATTCTGAAAGGGCCATACCTCTCCCTCAGTCATAAATTAGATGAGAAATTAAGAGATCTTTTGTCCTCAGGCATAGATTTCTCCTAAAGTAGCGGTCAAGGGAGATGGAAAGAACAGGGTGCTCTATTGACAGCTACTCCAGCTCCAGAAGAGCTCCAGAAGACATTACTTTGCTCAAGCTAAAAAAAGCAAGGACACTCACTACCCAATGCATTTCAAAGAAAAAATAAAAACTGGCTTTTCACCTCAAACGATCACATTGCCATGATCATAAAATACATTTTTAATGAGGCCACTCCCACCCTCGAAGCTATTACTATACACATACACACATGTGATTAATTTAAAAATGCAGATGACAGAAGCAAGTAGGTATAACTCTTTCAAGAAAAGATGCCAAATACCAGGGTTTTTAATTAATATTAATACATTTTTACGCCCACTCTTTGCATGACAAAGACCACAGTGCTTCATCCAACAATATCGGCACGGGGCCTGTAACTTCAGCTCCTCAGTCTGACACCTCAGAGCAGTTTCAGAAGCTGAGCATCTGTTGTGGTTGCTAATAAAAAGTCTGAAGAATTTTGCTTTAAAATATGCAACAGTGGTAGGGGGGGCACTTTCACTTTTCCTGGAGCCACATGAAAATCCATAAGAGCTTTCAAAGTACATCATTGACCCACTCGTAGCGCAAATCAATTAATTCTATGAAGTTTCTGAATCCCAGTAAATTAGCTAGGAAAATACAACCGTCTCCTTCTCCTCAAGGTTCACAATTTATGATCTGACCCTGGTTGTAACGATCGTGTCACTATAAACACATGCTGAACGAATCACAGCTGTCTAGAAACACTGGTGTTCAAGAATGCTCCCTCCAAAGGGGTCAAAGCCTGTAGACCACAGGCTTCCAGGAGCCCTGCACAGGGCCAGTGCTGCAACAGCCTGGCAGGGCCACCACAAATGAACGGGCTTAGCAACCTTGAGAAAGTGAGGTCGCCAAATGGAGATGTGATGTAAAACACAACCAGACAGGGCCCAGCCTCGGCTCTCATAATCTGGGTATCATTCCTGGTGAGGGGATCGTGAAATGGATACTTCCCTGCAATCAAACTGGAAAGAGGTTTTAATGTAAAGCAAAAACACTACAGAAGTGATAAATGTCAAGGTAATTAAATTTTGAGGACTAACATGTGCATTTTTCCTCTGCACTCAATTTCCAGTATTTGCCACTTTTTTCCTTCTGGAAGACTGCATTACCAGTCCAAAGACTACAACATCCCACACAAACTTTCATCCCTAAGGACAGTGATTTTTATTCATATCGTCTGAAGTTGCTACTTGTTGGCAACATGCAGATACTGAAGAAGAACTTGGCAGAAGAAAAATTAGGCTAAGGCTGACCAACCTCTTCAATTGTGGCTCTGGAAGATTTGTTCTACGTGGAAACGAGAAAGATTAAACTTATACACAGCAAGTCCAATGCTGCTGGAAAGCCTTGGCTTCTCTACTGGCTACAAATGATAGCTGCTCTGCTCATGCTCAGTAAGCCAACATGCTTGAGACACATTAGGCTTCCTGACTGTAAACATGCAACTCATGCAAGCCATGTTTGACTGAGTTGATGTATACCTAGAGTAGATGTGACCATGATATCCAGATGTCCAGCATCCTCTTCAGAGCCATGGTTTCATCTGGACCACCACAGGCCTGGAAATCCAGGAGAAAGGCACCATACCTTCAACATTTTACCCAGAATTTTTTTTTTCAAGTGGAAACGGGTAACATAACCAGAGAAACCCAAATGTACATGGGTTGCAGAGACTGAGGATAGGGTTTCACAAAAGGGTTAATCTGTGCCAAGTCAAGCTGTCCTGATTTAAAAGCTGTGAACACATGACACTTACTAGGGACTGAGCTCTCTCCCAAAGGCAAGTTTACCCTGGGCTAAATTTGTCACCTTTCATATGCCTACATTTCAATCCCAGTACACTCAATTCTTATGTTATCAAATGCACAGCCTGCCCTTTTGTCTGCAGCTGCTTCAGTGCTATTTGCACCAGGTTTCTGCCTGGAGGTTTGCTTCTCTGCTCCTGTGCAGATAGCTTGAGAAGCTCATAATTGGCAGATCTGGGACACTAAATAATTCTTATGGAAAAGCCAGGAAGCTTCTGAAACCAACAAACAAGACAAAAGAACATCTCAGCCAAGGATGTGTGCGTGTCTGTGTGTAATGAATGAAAAACAGTGACAACATAAAACTGTATGAGAATGTTTCTTTCCAGGATGCTTTTACCGTGGAACATGTTTTGATCCTCTAAATCCACTCTGTTGATGTTATACCCCTTTTCAGCAGCAAATATATAGATGGCTGCAGAACCACACTTCTTTTAAGCGAGACGGTGCTGTTCTATTTCAGATTATTAGTTCAAAATACCATCCCTTGCAATGCATATACTCCTTTGATTTATTTCCCTAACTTAGTACTGCTTTTGTAATGGACCATTAATTCAAGTATTATTTTCTGTTTCATTGTAATAAATAAATGCAGAGAGACTACAAATACAAGGTAACCAACAATTTTAAAGAAACAACAAAACCATACTGTTTTCTTTTGTGTTTAATTTGCTAATTCCTAGAGAAGAGAGAAATCTTTTGGGACTACAAACAAATGAGGTTCTCTGAAAACTGTGAAGGAAAGGGTAAGACTTAAAAACTAATGTCTTTAAAAAAAAAAAAAAAAAAACAAACTTAAAAATGACAGTTAATGCTATCTCACCAGTCCATAGAACTGGTACATTTCTGGTATAGCTTCAGAAGTCAATTTTGTTATCAAAATACAGCCAGCAAATCTATGTAACCCTAAAAAAAAAGAGTCTGGAGTTGAACAGTCCTCTCTGTCTTACCCTAGTTATTAAGTAAAGCTGATGTGGGGTGCAGGGCCAATAGCTACACACAATTTGGGATACTAAAGACAGCAAGCTTTACAACAGTCACACAAATACATGGTGCCTTTTTTTCTAACCACATAGTCATGCAGAAATATCTGAAGATTATCCACCAGCACTAAAAGCAGGATCTACCTCCTCTTTCTTCCTTGTTTATGCGTATGAACTGGTCTCTTCCAAGATCCAACTGCATCCAGTAAACCATTGATAAGCAGCAGGAAATCTGAATCATTCAACCCATGATGAAAAATCTCATAATTAAGAAAAGGGAACTAAATTTACACCCTGTGATAATAGATAAAACTGCCTGCAGTGCAAGGAGCACTGCATCAGCCTCGGCACTCCTTGTTCTAGGTCACACTTGCATGAAGCAGGCAAGAAAGTGAGGGAAATCAATTAGAAGTGCAAAGCCTCTGTGCACGTGCCAAAATGCAGTCTTAGGATGCAGCTGCATACTACGGCTAATCCAGCGTAACCACAGGGCTATCCCTAAGAGGCTGAGCCCACTCTCCACTGATTCCACCATGCTGCACGGCACTTGCAACTCCACACAGCTGCTCAGGTCTCTCATCCAGGCGGGAAGCTGACATGTGCACGCACACCGAATCAGTTCTCCAGCACCTGATGCAGGTGTGCATGCCCAAGTCCATGCTGCCAATCCGACCGGGGGAGCAGTAACCTCTGCCAAAGGGGCAGGTGGCAAACATAAATGGAAGCTTCCTAAAATTGGCACAGCTGGATCAGCCAGAGCTTGCTGGTCATGTTATATTGGAAGGAGGGCCTTTCCTCAGAGTTGGACAAGTTCCACTATTTTAATTGCCACCCTTTGCTTTTTGTCAACAGGACAAACCCCCAAAGAGAGAAAATAATCCTAGCCTAACTTTTCTTTAGAAAGGATCAGACAGAGATGTGTATTATCGTTGTACGAAAGAGCAGAAGGAGAGCAATGCAATTAAGCATCCAAACAAATCAGTGATGCACCACAGCTGGATGACTTTGACTCATTCTGTGATTTAGGTGTACAGACCGAGCCCTGGCAGCTCTCTGAGCCCTGGCAACCCTCCGCTCTGGTAACTACCACCTGGCAGTTCATCCCCCAGCATCCTACCAGACACAGATGCCTCATTTGGAGATGCCTTCTGCTGATAAACCTGGCAAAGGTGCTCCATGTTCAAAGGGCAGCAGCACAGGCATGGTGGAGGTCCCTGAAGGAGAAACAGATGCTGGAAGTGGGTAGGGCAGGTCACTGGGGCACGGAGCAGCACAGTAACAAGCCCACACATGAGGGTTCATGTATTCGTTTAATCACTACTCTAGAACAATCAGTGCCATTCGGGCTGATTAACCTTAAATAAATTTTAAAAAATTCACCACTTCCTACAATGGATGAAAGATGAAAATGCTACATGAATTTGCACTCAACATTTCAGAAGCACCAGACTGAAATCCAGCTCTCCTGACACTGTGCTAGCATGCAGCATCCATTCTTTAATAGCTAGCAGCCTCTCATCCTCATTTATCAGGGACCTATTGAGAGTATCCGTAGCCTGAGCTCTGAATTTCAGTTCAAGAGTTAACTTGCATGTAGAAGCGAATACTTGTCCTGTTGGTCCTTGCTCACTCTTGGGAAAAAGGAAGCAACTCAGACATGTTGCATAACTGCTCATCAGCACAGTCAAAGAGCTTGAACAGTAACTGGAAGACTAATATCACTACTTCAAATAGGTGCAAAAATACACAGTGAAAAGCCCATTAACAGCATAGGTGAGGAGACAGACATTCAACTCCTCTCACTGTCAGGGCTTCTACATGGTTCAGAATAATTTCGTGCGGAATCCAAAGAAAATGTCCTCCCACGTGTATTGATGCTAATTCACAGAATTAAAAAGCAAACTCAAGAAGACTGAAGAAAAGAAATGAGTTGACTGTAAAATCAGCTCCCAGTTTGGGCAAATTAACCTGGTAGCATGCTTCGTTCATATGCCCTAACATACATAAAGCATGTCATTTTGGTCATGTTGGCTATAATTCTGGCACTCCTGCTATCTGCAGATACACAAGTGGTTTCCAAAGAGCCCTTTCAGCTTCCATTTCGCTATCACATCAGCCAAGATAAGTACATTCATACTTAAGGCAGTTTTCTAAAAGGTTCATGCATGATGGTTTTAAAAAAAATAAACCGTAATCAGAAAAAACTTATGCTTGACTATGCTCACACAAAGTTTGTTTTGCTCGCAAATTAAAAAGCAGAGGTCACCTACATGGTAACCTCCACAGCACCATGGAAGAAGACATTGTGTGTACTTCAACTAAAAGAAGAAAAAACCTCTATCTAATACAAAGAGAAGTACAGATTAGCTTTTCAGCTGGTGAAATAGAAAGGGAAAAACATGAAAACATAAGACCTGATAGTCCTCTTACTTCTAAAGTAACCAGCAATTAAACAGAGGAAAACAAAATAAAAATATTTTTCAGGGTTGGGGGTTTTTTTTTTTCCTTATAGAGATACATGCATACAGGTATACAGTGGAGGGAGAAAATACACAAAAAGGGTACCCGGACATTTTTCCACAGGACTTTTTGATACTAAAGGACCAAAAAACATTATCAAGCTTTTTTTACAATATTCTTCACAAATACTGCAGGTAGCAATCCATTTGTCATGTACACTTAGCAACCCCCTGCAGATTACTAAAATACAATTGTAGCAAATGTTCTTTCAGCGGAAGATAACATGCTTGGCTGCATAAAATCTTAAACAGTATGTAATAGAGTATCTTAGGTTAGTCACAGCATTTAACACTGCTGTAGCTATGTTTATGTTTGCTTTCCAATGAGAGCTACATGACAACATACAGCATCTGTCCCACAACTGTATGCAGTAATAAGGTGTCATTTTATAAAAGAATTTTCCCTTTCAAGGTCCCAAATAAACCAAAGACACACAAAAAAACAACTGACTCTTCACAGAAACACTCTAATAAATTACAACCTAAAACCAGACATTTTAATACTCAACATTCTCCAGGGTCTCTTTTTTATACATTCACAAAGCACCACTTATGATTTTAATAAAAATAGCAAAGGTGGCCACAGCATCACTGTTCGGAGTCTGCACATGTGGGTTGCACTCCAGCCCTTGCCAATGCACCCCTCTGAGCTCCCAAGCTTACCGTTGGGTCCTTGCCTGCTCCTGCTCAGGCCCAGTCCCAGCCTGTGGTGCCCACAGCTCCCCAGCCCGTCTCCCAGGACCCCATACCCAAGTCTTCTCCCTCCTGGAAGGCTGTGGCCATACTAAATCAAGTGGCTAAACAGCCTTCTCCAACCAATACTGAATATTATCAGTAGAAAAAAGACCTAGAGGAATATGGGTTTGAAACATCAAATACATACTGCAAACCCCACTTACCTAAGTGACTATCAAACTCCTGTACTGGAGCCCCAGGTGAAACTCAACCTCCTTCATACTCTCTCAACAGCTCTCCCGAAACAAGGGCCTGAACTCTGTCAGAAAGGATTTTTTTTATCTGTTCATAACCCTTTGGCTCACTGATCCATACTACTTCCAGACAAAACATGTTTTGTAACCTGGCTGGAGCTCAGAGCATACTTCTAACAGCTAAAACTCAGGAATTGTCTATTAACCACCTTTGAGAGGCCTCCAGAAAGTATCTTATTTCAGGCTAGTGTTTTGCTACCTGCTTTTCCAACAGCCGGTTATTATTACAGCACATTAACAGTGTAACACCTCAATAGGTAACTGAACGGCACAATACAAGGTAAGCAAACCTCCCTGCCGAATGAATAGGGCATTTTCTTACTCAATTACAGAGCAGCTGTACATCAGCACATGCATTAAAAGACCCAACTCCAGAGTCTGCAATCATCAGAGAGCAGCCTTGTGTAAATACACCAGAAATACACAAATACGCTACTCACTACTGCCCTGAACAAACTGTAGACACATAATATGAATGGTAATACACCTGATGAAGAGCAAAGATGGAAAACTGCAAGGTTTTCCTGTCGGGTTAATGAGATGAGCCATACTCCAAGGCAATAACCTCTACCAAACACAGTAAAGCTGCATTACCAGCTTATTTTAACAATCCAGAATTTTTTTCCTAAGACATATAAGTAACAATATACTAGCTGTATTATCTAGGATGCTAAGCATACACGAAACAAACAAGAAAGATAATTATATTACTATTCATCACTGTAAAGAAATTCAGTAGTGAACATCCACCCAGGTAAATGAAATAGTTAAGGAAGAACTTCAGGAGTTAATCCTACACTGCTCTCTAGGCAGCTGTCAGACTGCAATGATGAGCAATTTATCTTCCATCTACAACACTGTCAGCAGACAAGCGGAGTCACTGGCGAAGTCAGCTGCAGTCCACACCCTTCACAATATCAAATCCGTGTCTCTGACGAAGGAGACACCAAGGAACTTAGTCATTTGCCCAGCTGCCCCATGAATGGTGAAATACTTGCACTCCAGCGGCCAGGTAACTTCCATCCTTTTGCTTGTTTGATGCCTGCTGCCCCCCGAGGGAGAAGTTACAAAGACATGCCAGCTATCAGCTACACTCTTCCACCCCTGACGTGGAATCAGCTGTGCAAATTCCCACACCTTTGCATCTAGATGCTACCAAAACCAGAGAAACCCCATGTGCGGCAGCTTGGAAAGCTGAAATGCCCTACTCACCTCTGGTCTTGAGGGTAGCAGAGAGAGGCAGTCGCACACGTGCAGCCAGAATACCTAAGCCTGAGCATAGACCAGCACAGGAAGAAACAACTTCAGACCTGCAGGCAGGCAAGGCTGCTCGAATCAATGACTGCCGCTGCTGACTACACATAGGCAGAAGCGTTTCACCTGGAAGAGCAGGTGAAAACAACACTTCCCTCCCACATCCAGAGCTACTGCGCTACAGTAAGCGCTGCCATCCCCTTCCTCACTGCCATGGAATAGGTCTTTTTATTTTTAAAAATGTCTGTAATTTCATGAGGCTGAGCTCTTCTCAGGTTAACTCGCAGTGAAGGCAATGCACTTTCACTTTACCTTAAATGCAATGATAAGTAAGAAAGCACATGGACACTAATTGATGGCACAGATCCTGAGCTAGCCTGCTGGATACATTGGACACCCCACTCACCCCACAAGACTGTACGACAGAGCACCATGGAGGCAATAGTGGTCTGCATGTTCTGCAAATCCTGGTACGTGCGCAAGGGGAGAGCATGCTCAATCAGGCCAGGCCTTATCAGCTCATTGCACAATCCCATGCCTCATTAAATCATAACCATGAACAGTCTTAATTATCTGTAACCAGTATCAAACTGTGGAACCTCACAGTTCTTTGTCACCAGTGACTCCAGAGAAGGTCAAAGACACCAGCAGAATAAACCTTATGAACCACTCGGTCATCTTCTATGAGTAAATCCATGACGGCAAACCAGAGTCCATCCCCACAAGTAATTAACAGTGCCTGAACTCCACATGTTGCCCACAGAATCACTGTATCCAATTTACCTTTAGAAGCACTACTGACATGCTTTTCAGCCATGGCTCACTGCCCAAAATATAAAAGATATTGTTTTGTACCCTTAGGAACAACAAAACACTTCTAGTTAGTGGCCATGAGTCATGGGTATTTGAAGTTTTGTCTGAAACGACGCATCTGCTAAAACTGAAAACTTCAGGACTGGGCTTGTTTCAAAGCTGTTTGCCTTGGGTCATGTAAGTATTAACTTCGCAATTTTCATCAGCAACAATTAAATTTGCTAAGCAAGGATATTAAATAAAGTGCCTCTATGAACTATAAAATGTTATCATCAGAATGTTTCCGCTCTTTGCCACTGTGCATTATGGAATGCAAAACTTATCTCAAAAACTTGATGACTTTTAGAAAACCTAACTCCTCAATAGGAGACCAACAAAATCTTCTTCCTACAAAGGGAGCACCAGTATTCCAGGCAGCACCATCTCTCCATCTGGGTGTGCTTCCAACGGTCTTACATGAAATACACATTTCAATTTTTTCATGCATTTTTCACGCAAAAATGATTTTTGCTGAACTGTCATGATTTCTCTCTCAGTCCTATGGGAAAACATTTAAACAGCCATGGAGATTTGCAATACCAAACAGGATCGGGGGTGTCACCAAAAAACAAACAAACAAACCAAAAAAACCACAAAGCAGTAGTTTACTGCTGGACATGGGTTTTGCCTTTGTTTAGACTGTTTATCCAATATTAGAAGTACTCTTGCTCATTATTATTGCCTCTTAGGAGGAAAAAAAAAAAAGAGGAGGATGATTTCTTTAATAAAGACATGTTACACTGGAAATTCATTAATGATTGTGGGTGTTTCCACTTAAAGTAATTCCCAGTTGATTCCTATAGTCATTTCTCTCTCCACAAATCTAACTTGTCATAAAGGTGGAACCATTAACAAACAGGTATTGACTGCTAAAGAACTCGCCTGTGATTTTACACAGCCCTTTTTGCTTCTAAACCTGATTCTGACAGGGCTCTTCCCCACTGTGGAAAACTCCTTTTAACAATGGAAATGTCACACTGATGCAGCGTAGGACCTTGCTGACTTCTGAGGTTATAGATACCATTACGGATACCAGCGTTTCCCTTCCTTGCTCTGCTCTGAAGAGGCATTTTCAGTTACTGACATGGCATACACAGGTGGAGGAGCTGAATCCCCTTCCCTATGGCCCTAAGCAGCAAGCAGGAGAACGAAAAGAAAGCCTACAGAAAACAGTAAGACTGCAGAGAAATAACTGCACCACTTACTGTAAGAGTGAAGGAAGACAGGAAAAAGGGAAGAGCACAAATTATCCTGAGCAACATTAAAAAAGAGCCACCTACCAAACAAAATGCAAACATTAATTGAAGTTTGCTCTGTAACTCACAGAGCGTGGCTGTGGATCGTGAGCCAAAACCATCTTTCAAATAGAGACATGCCACCAGCTGTTTTATGGAGCTCACACTCTGCTCACAAAGCGGTTCTAGCTGCATGTAGCCAAGTACCACCAGGATTCAGCATTTCCCATTTCTAGACTTACATGCTGCCACGTTCCAATTCTTATCTTCAGTCAGTGAGCCCCACTGGTCATCCTCCAGCAACCCCATGGCCACCAGCAACCTGCCTCACCGAGGAATTTTTTTTTTTCTTAATTGGGGACATATTTCATTTAAGAGGAAAAACATTTCGTTCCAGCAATGTTCAAAAAACTTGCACATGTGGAAAAGTAACAGCTGCAGGTACAAAGCTGAACAAAACCAGCCTGCAATGCACTGCAAAACAACTCCCTATCTCATGCTAAACAAGCAGGGCAGACATAACTAACTCTCTGAAAACAACCAATTATTTTTGTGAATGTTCCACCTGCAATAGATTAACCAGATTCAGTAACTGTTTAGCCAGACATTTAGTCAGCTTTCTGCAGTTCCTTTCACAGAGACAAATACTTGTGAACGTGCACACACAGTGACTCGTGAACACAGTCCCTCCAGAGCAGGGCACAGGGCCTCCTTTATTTGTATCCTCCACACAAGCCACAGTGCGCACTTGATGCTCCCTCTCTGGCTCCCATTAATGACTTCAACATAACCTGTTTTGCTTACCAAGATGCCAGTTCAAGCGTATATCGTACCAGGGTACATGAGCTTCCTAAACTGGGGGGAGAGGCAGGGAATCAGTGTACAAAGGTCTCGTACAGCAGCAACAGCCTGTTCTGTCTCAGAGCACTTGGAGAACAAAGCAGCAAATCAATTCAAGTATACTCCAAATGCAGCTCTCCAACATATACTCATTTTTGTCATTTTGATTTGGATTAAAATGTACTTTTATGTCTTCTGAATACAGTACCTTGAATTATAACAAGCAGGATCGAAAGGATACCCCGTAAGATGCCCTTTATGCTATCTTATAAGTATGAAATAGCAAAACGTAAGAATCTTTGTATTTTCATAACCAGGTGAAAACAAGCACTGAGCTCATACTGCAGAACAAACATGAAGTTACTCTTGTACAAAGCACCACTGTTCATCATTTGTACTCTATTCTCATCTTCCTAGTCTGGGAGTTGTCACAGAAAAAGTCAAAAAAGTCACTGTGGATCTTCTCACTTAGTCAAAGCAAAGAAACCTCTGATGACTGCGTGTGTCCTAGTACAGCTCTTGCTTTCTAGAAAATAAGCTACACTTAGGAGGAAGCTGAATAAAGCCTTCCCAGATGCTTTCATGTGAGACATGGCTTTTTCCACAGAACACCACCTCTCTCAGCAGGAAAGGCTGCCCAAGCAGCTGAGCGCTTCTTTCTGTATTACACATGCAGGGCCTGACAAGGAGCTACTAACACTGTATGAAAGCATACGCAAGCTGAACTCACACACGCCTGCAACCCGGCAGATTTACCTGGAAGCTGCTGCCTTATGTCAGCAGCGCCAAGGAGATTTTTAAAAAAAAGAAAACTTGACGCCTGGCTCCACAAGACAGTAGTTTGGATAATGCCATCACAAAAAGTAGGACCTACTGTAAATATGCTAATGATGCTAGCCAGTTCACTGTGAACAGGGCAGTGTGGTACAGAACATCTTAGCCATTCTGACCCTGAAGCTGTAGTTTGGGCGTACCATCACAAAATGTAGCACCTACTATAAATGTTAACAACCCTAACTATTTTGTAATAAAAACAGCACTATTATACAGGGGATCTTAGCCATCCTTGGTGTGCAATGCCATCCAGGTGTGTCAATGTTCAGAAGGAGGTGAAATCCAGTAGCATTCACCTAACCTGAGTTCTGCCAGAACAGCCTAGGCAGTTATTTTCTCCCGCGGATCACACTCACTGAGAAGTTACGCTGGCAGGTTGGAAAGGGATAGCAGTGAACAGCTGAGGGGAAAGAGAGGGAAGGCTGAGCCACAGAACTTCTTTGCTGGGGTTTGCAGCCAGAACTGCATCCTGGACTATGACTTCTTGCAGAATATGAGCGGCATCTGCTCTGAAGCACTTCAGACTGGACGCACAAGTACACAGGCTCCTGTCTCCACAGAAAAATTCCCACAGCAGGAACATACTGTGAATAGACATGGTATTTCATTCTGCAATACTTGTGCAGACATGTTTTTAATGAAGGTATCCATAATTCTAAAAAAGAA
>VYZW01003069.1:0-12020 GCA_013401315.1 Balaeniceps rex | reverse complement strand
GTGAAAGCACCACCATGCAAAGTCACAACCCTTCCTCAAATACACTTTTTTTTTGTGGTGGCTTTATCTTCTTACTTGTTCTTGCCTGCTCTGTAGTTCCCCAGTGAAACCAGAGACAAGCTGGGTTCACTCACCTCACTAGATAGGGAAATGTTGTTTATGAATCTGAATGGACTTTAACATGCCATGAACTGGAAACTGCACAAACCATTTAAACTTACCAAAGTGAGTCAGTCTGTCTCTTTACATCACTCACATCTAACCCGATCCTAGCTTTACTACACACATTCAGAGAGCATCTTTTGGGGTCTACCATCTGTTGGGAAATACCACGTTTCATTAACCAGCCATGTGTTTCTGCTTCTTTTGTCCTTGCAAAATCCTGAGAGGTGGCAGAGAAATTGCTTCCTTTTTTATTGATGGAGTTCAGCACAACAGCAGCACAAGCATAACCCTCCTCCTGGGCAAAAGGAAGAGATGGCTAGAAGGGTTGCCTGTCGGATGGTACATCACTGAGTGATGGGGCAGGAACTGGGAAGAGGAATTACCACTGCTCCCAGCCAGCATCAATGAGCACACAGAGCGGTGTAGAGGAGGAGCGGGAGAAACACTCCATTGGGGTCAAAAAAGAAATCAAGACACAGTTTTAGACTTTCCCACGGCATCACTATCCTTACTTTTAAACGATCAAATGAAAATTTCACTTAGGCATCCCACAACACTTGTACAGAGCATCCAACATCAACATGCCTCACATGCGACTTTCAAAAGTCTCCAAATGGAATTAACTTTCTGATTTTAGAGCCTGGGAAATCCAAGGTGCCTACGAAGCAGAGAGCATGAAAACAGAAGCAGAACTCAGAGCTTAATCCACTCAAAACTAGAAAAACCTCAATAATCTCCATCTATGGATTCTTAAAGAACTAGCAAATGAAATTGCAGGGCTAGGTGCAAGGACTTTAATAAAACTATTAAGTATAAGGTGGTATATGATCTGAAAACATTCAACAAACATAGTAACTGGATTTTAAAGAAAAAAAAAAAAAAGGCAGAGGAAGTGGCAAACAAAAACAAGTCATCCAGGCAACTACTGCTCATAAAAATCACCTCAGTAGGAACATATGGCATTGGAACACATTGTAAAGGGAGTCATAATTAAAGAAAGAGGCTAAAGAATAAAACACAACATCAATTTGCCTCACCAAAAAGAAAAACACATCAGACCAACATGACATTCTTTCTCAACATAGGAGCTCATTTTCTAGATGAAGGAAATATGTTAGCTCTAACACAGCTGAGTACCCTACAGCATGCAGTGGTGTTACTTAGGTCACTGGAGGTGGGAATTAAGAACTTTAAGGTGGGTAGGAAACATGCTACAAGGGACAAAACAAGGATTATACAAAGACCAGACTACTAAACAAGTCAACATTTCACCTAGGACACCCAGACGAAAATCCTCAACATTAAGTCTAAAGGCCTCACCAGTACATGGTTGAGGGGAGAGGCAACTACTCGTGTGACAGGACACCAGAAAAAGCTCGGTGTATTTGCATTCTGAGGGGACTGTAAGTGTCCCTTTTATTTATTCAGTAAATCTTGAAAAGGAGAAGAGCTACTTAAATTTACAAGGAGTTTAACTGGCACAAGAACAAGTATGGCTAAACCAAGTGTGACGGCATCTCTGTCCGAAACTGGAAGGTTCCTCACCACCAGGAAAGCAAGACGTCAGGATGGGAGCAGCAGAGGCAAAAACCCTAAAGGTAGAGCTTGGTCAATATATGAGCCCTGTTCTATGATGTGGGGTGTTTATAACAGCAGCGACTGGACTCAATGAACCAGTCCTCTCTTGGAAGGATTTCTTTCATTCATCAATATTTTAACAGGTTTTAATATAGGCATCTCTCTCCTCTTTCACGAGAACTTATTCAAAAAGGTAGTCATACAGTAATGCTTGCGAGAAGACTTCAAGATTGCAGTTGCACTAACTTTTCAGTTAAATATCCTACACGGTGACAATACCAGAAAAGCTCCACTCTTTGAAGGGGAAGAAGAGTTGCTTTGTTTGTTTTAAACAATATTATGCCTCCTTGCTCTGAGCAAGTCTCGAAGGCCCTGACAGTCTCTGCGGGAACAAGTTCTGGGACTGAGTTCAGGGCAGCAACATCCAGTACACCTTCTCCTCAAAGTGGCAGAACAAAAAGTGTATGTAGCGCTAGTCCAGTTAATAGGTTATACAGCTGAAATGCAGCAATCGCAGACTTCACTGAGAAAAGGTAAGGTTTAATAAGAATTAGTAAAAGTTAATTTTAATAATGATATTATAAGGCCTGGATTTTCTTGCAAGACAAAACCCAGAGTCAGAGACCTAAATTCTACTTACATGCCTATAGTTATTACTCCCTACAGGCCGTCCTTTCCTATTGCTATCTGGCTGGCTTTCTTCTGACTAGACAGAGGAAGTCTGGTGGAATTTAGGCTGTTAAATTCTTGTGCAATCCTAAAAGACACCGGGGACTCTGCACGTCTGTAGGTGTAGCTAGCCCCAGCTCGGTGCAGGTAGGTCCTGCAGTGCATTCAGTTCTCTCAGACTACGTCCTGAATCTACAGAATTCATGTAAGATACGCATAAAAAGCAAACTACTCTGTGCCAATTCAGTTATACAAGAGTGTTCCCACTAACGCATCTCATTGGGAAGATGGAGGAAGGTAGATGTAACGATGGGAAAAAGATTTAATACAAGCCATGGAAAAATGGCTAGCAAAAAACACCCACCCACAAGCAATGGATCCAGAACAGCATGGTATGTAAGGAACACAGAATTAGCTGCCAAGTAAGACGTGAGCAGTAATGGAAGATAATCAACAACAACAAAACCCACGACAGTTGCTCAACTTAGAAAGAAGAATCAAAATATCCTTAAAATGAGTCAGTAAATCTGATCTTATTTCTTCCAGTAAGTTGCAGTAACATGGACAATAACATTCCCAAGTTGGAAGTTATTCGTCACTTTATATAAATACTAAGCCCAGAATTCTACATAGAAATAATGTGTACTTTAAAAGAAATTAATAATTTGTATTTATTTATTCATTACTAATATTTAAAACAAAAACCCGCTACACTTCTCGATTCCTCTGTTGCAGAAAAAACTGCTGTCAGGAAAGCGTAACATAATGAAATGAACACCTACAAATCCAAAATAGTTCACATTCACTAACAGAGGAAGTAAAAAAGGCAAGATGGTAACGAAGGTGAAAATCATGCTCATCCAGTAAGTGCAAGCAGATTTCTATTTCTTATTAGTCCATCTCTTATTAGTCCTGCTACAGAAAGGTTTGTTCATTCTCAAACAGCACACAATTCCCAGATACAAGTGCTTCTGCATACACAGAAATACTACAAAATTAGCCATAAGGCTAGGTATATACTGCACTTCCTTCCATCCTGCTGCAATACACATAGTCTAGACTTTAAACCATTTCTGGCTGCATTTGGGATCTCACAGAGAAAGCTCTCCTTTCCATAGCCTATGATTTGCAGCACACGCCAAAAAACAAGAGGACAAATGAAACTTGCTTGCCATTCCCCAAACTAGTATCAACACCACTTTGTCAAGAGGCTTATGGTTTTCTGCATTACTTTATTTACACCTGTGTCCTTCATCTACTGAATGATTAGGGAACAAACTACAGAGGGGCTGTATTGTCTAACAGATTGGAGCCTGATGGAGACGTACAACGCCTCAGTCTGTTCAGGACCTTGCCAGTAAATCCAAGCAAGCCCCCCTACTTCAGAGTTATCTTCTCATAATCTTTCCTTACTTTGCTTATTTCAAAGCTTTTGAAAGGGATAGTGCTTTGGGCAATATGTAGCTATGTCTAGATGGCATGAACGGCAGCATACAGAAAAACCTGAACTAGTTCAGGAAGCAGTCCAGCTACGGTACTGTGAAGCCACTATTTGCTGCTATTACCTCCTCCTTTCTGTACTATACAGCTTCTAGTACTCAAGCTAGTGTGGTCTAGGCTTGCCCAGGAATCCCTACCCATTACATTGAATACTGTGGATAATCGCTTTTGGATTTCTAGACCCCATTATAATTAAAGATAGCAGAAGAACAGTTCGTATTGAAAAATCTTGGGTTTTTCAGACCAGGACAGAACAGAGCTCAGTCAAACATCCTGCTTACTTTTATCTACCCCGGAAATACCCAGGCAGTGTACATGTGCTCTTCTGATTCCACCCAGCAATTCTGACGGCTGCCTCAGTGTATGACTCCTGCTCACGTGCTTTCAGGGACCCACGGCAGCCACAGGTCTTACTCGAGATCAAAACACAGCACAGCAGAAACACATGGGGCAGTCTCCATTAAACCAGACACTTCCCACAGATGTGGCTCCTTCAACGTGCCAGTGTTAAAACATGGCAGAGATACTTAGAGACTGTACATAATGGGTGGAACTGCTTTTATTGGTATGGAAGAAAGTTTAAAAGGCAGTTTGGATGTGTTTATTTTATTTCTTTAAGTTTTCTTTTCCTTATTTCAACTTTAGATTTTTAAATGCAGTCCAAACATGTATCTGTCTTGAAATCCTTATTCAGGGAACGTACAACTGATAGCAGAACGTGAGAATATACCATATATATGAAATCTGATTAAAAAGCAGAAACACTTGTTTTATATTCATATCACTTAGTATCTCGTGGGTTTGGCCAATACTCTATTCAGCTGAAATAACGGGACATTTTGGAGAAATGCTGATTCTGCTGAAGTCTCAAAGCACCTCCCATATTCATAAAGGGTCCATTTCACAAATGGCATCATACTCCTTAACATTTTTATTCTGAAGAACATTCAAGTCCCAATCAGGATCAGAGCCACACTGTGCTAAAACTGAGAAAAAATATATTTAGATATCATCTATCCTCAGTGATCTTGCATGAAGACATGCAGCATATGGCACATGAAAAAACAAAAAAGGGGGAGGGGGCAGGAGAGAGAAAGAGACTGACTGTTAAAAATACTTCACATGAATACTTTACCAAAAAAGAAAAAAAAAAAAGAAAAAACCACACCAAAACACTTTGTCATGAGCTCAGCTTTTCATGGAAGCATGTAGAGGCATATAGGCATTTTAAACTAAAATGACATTGACATTTCTATGTCAATTGTTTTGCCCTCTATCTCTTTATTCATAAGAGTAGACATGTGACTTAGTTCTATTTAGTACCTTAAACTATTAATTTAAAAAAAAAGTTTCACACCATTATTGAAATTCAACATTTCAGTGCCCCCCTCAAAATAGTATTTCAGAATTCTCATTTTAAGAACACTTCCCAAAATACTGGTGGTTTGGTTTTTTTTTAATTTCAGATAAGACAACATTAATTTCCTGTTGCAATGCTAGGATTTCCAGAAGAACAAAGTATGAATAAACCACAATATCGCAAGCCAATGGTTCCTACTGCAACCTAGTGACCTTTTAGAGGTAACTGAGAATTTCCATGAGCTCACTTCAGGCGGAATTGTGAAGAACGTTAACCTACCTTTCAGCATTTTACTGCCAAGTCTTGTAATATCTAGTGTTTTTCATAAAACCCACATCCTGATGGCAGTATCAGAGTAATATCAGAGCCCATTTTATTCTCCAAAACCACCTGAGCATGGACCTCAGGCTTGCAAAGAAAAACTTGGATATGCTACCAAAGTTGACTCTAAAAGCTACAAAATCAGAACACAAATAAAACCAAGCCACTGCTTTAAGAACAACCACAACATCACAAACTTTAACTCAAAACCCAGAAAAATGTCAAGAGAAAAAGAGAATTCACGAGCTGCACGCGTTTGAAATCTTTACTTTTCTTTGGTAGGAGAAAGAAGGCTCCTAGCACAGCTCCATCTACTCTGCCAAGGGACGTGCCCAAAAGACCGGGCAAAATGTGCCGTTTTCATAACATCCTCTACTGTCACTTGATTGTAACGGCCCTTGGCAGGCTGTTTTAGAGCGTGGTCCAGTACAGAAGCACCCAAGCAGTACTGAACCACCCAAGCAGCATACAAAAGCATTTAGCGCAGGTCATGGAAGTTGCGCCCTGGCCTGCCGCAGACCCCATGCCAGGTGACTAAGCCGGCTTCTCGAGGAGTAAGTTGAGCCACACAGAATTCTTCCCTGTCGTGATTCAGGCTGGGAACTCCTTGGCTAAGCCTTGAGATAACCCAGCCCTCACTGCGTCATCCTGCAGCCCTCGTGTATGCAAAGCAGAGGGAAGGTGGATGAGGAGCCCAGTCAGTGGAGAAGTGGCAGGGAGGCTCCCTGAAGTGAGAGCAGGGGCGGCGGCAGCACACATGGCCGTGGAGAGCCTTCACATCTACTTGAGGCACTGGCTGGGACTAACACCTGGTCTGACCCAAGTTGCTTCTAGCACGGCCCCGTCTATCAATACTGACAAGTCACAAGCTGTCTGTGGGGCTAGGAACCAAAACCAGAGCCTTTGGCATCTAGTGCTTACCTGTCACCTGTATCTGTGGGAGAAGCTGTTAAGATCAACATGGCGGAGGCCTCCTATAACTTACTCCGTGTAAACCACATGCAGCTACCCAAAGTAGAAAACGCAAAACTCGGGCCAAGCACACACACCACGACGGGCAGCAAGGCTGTAGAGGCATGGGGGCTGCTGCCTAACTGCAGGCGGTGGAAGAAGCGAGGGCTGCTGAGGCCCCTGCCCTTTGCCTAGACCACAGGACGACCAAGGAGCCACTGCCGTGTCCTGACAGCGGATTAGCCTTGGGGCACTTCTGCCTCCCACTCTGCCCCAGTTGGGCGTGCAGGACTTTATTTACGTATTTCTTTTTGACTGAAGCCATCTTAGATTCTGGTGGTGATAAGCACCTCTCAGCAAACCAGCCTGCAGTGGCCCTAGTGGCAGGCTAGCAGCCAGGTCCTGCTCACAGAGTAACACCACCATCCCTGGCTGCCTCCACCCCAGAAGCGATGGATGGCGGCATGTGAGCCCCAGTAATGGATGTCCCCCCCACACACCCCCGCACATCCTGAGGAGCCATCGCCGGGAACTGCTGTACCCATGAGGAAACACCGGCAGCTAAGCACACACCCGGCCACCGCGGGGGCCTCGTCAAGTAGCAGATGTCATTCACCCACAGAGAAATTACCACCCGGGGGAAAAAATGAAGACGCAGGTGTCAATAGGTGTATCTGTGCAAGCAGCAGAAGTTACTCCTGAATTTCCTCTCACTTCTTTGGCCTTCCCAATGCCTGTTTGATAGGTCTTCTCGGATACGTGCAGTGACCGCTCGGGACCCACGCGCCTGTGTGCCCACCGTTCCCTTGTTGTTTATCTATGTCTCACTCCGGCACTCATTCAGCAAGCTGTTACACTAAGCATAAAACAAGCAAATTATACAGTAGATAAAACGCCAAGCTTCTCTTGCACTGCCAGCTCCATTAGAAAAAAAAAGTGATGAAGTCTGCATGCATATAATCACAGTAATTAGACACTTGTAACCAGCTGAATATCAGCATGCATGCTGAAATTAAAATAGCGCAGTTTGAACAACGTAAGAGGGCAGGATCTGTGCAGTCCTATGATGCAGAAGAGGGAGGGAATATCTTTTGGCTAATTCAGCTGTATTTCAAAGAAAGCCGTATAGCGTTGGCTTCACCATCTATCACTCGCTACAGAAGAGCTGCTGAGTTTGTTGTACATCAGCACCCTTGTCGTAAACATTTTTTAACTTAAGGAGTTTAAAACTTGGCTGTGGTTGTCGGCGGCCAGGCCTACATTTGGACAATTTAATAACGCTATGTAGTGTGGGTTTTTTAATTTGACTCTTCTGCTAGCATTAAGAATACCTCCGTTGTTAGCACACTGGTTTGCCCTTTGCATGTTGTGTAGCCGCTCACTGAGAAAGCCACTTCAAAGTCTTTGGGAGTTTAAACAAGGATGAAAAGGCTTTTAGTTAGTTAGTGGTTTTGTTTAAGAGTTCTCAGAATTAATATGTCAACAAACGCATAAATCTAGCACAGAATCAATCTTCAACATTAGCACTCGTCACATAAATTAATCCCTTTAAATTAGTCTGCTCATCCTGGAGACACTATTGCTAACTTCAAACATCAAAGTAACCCCCAATCAAAAGACCCAAGAAAGTTCAAAACTGTAAACCTGCCCATCTTCCCTTTTCAAAAACTCCATCTTCTAATGTATTTTAGAACTGTATGTCTCTCTGAGTCTTCCCTTTTTTCCCCTGCTAAAGCAAGGATTTTACAACTTGAAGAATATTGCTTGCTTTCTGGAAATACAAGATAGTAGAGAAAAACTCCTTCTATTTAGGATGACACAGTCACTAATTTTCTCTGGACACATCAGCAAAGTTTTCTTGCTGTAAGAACTAGGAACAGAGTAGTCTCTATTCACGTTTTTTAATACAAAACAATTCATTTTTTACTTTTTGGTTTTGTACATTATTTTTTCCATCTCACTTACATTATCAGAATGTCTTGAACCTACAACCTTCTAAATGCACAGGCTACAGATGTGATTAATTTTACACAACCCATCGTGAGCCTACTTCTCTCTCTCCTCCATTCAGTGGGGTTTTGCAAGACGGGTGTTTGAAACAATTCCTTTCCTATTGAATTCTGTAATAGTGAATCAGTAAACAGGCACAGAACAAGCAGAAAGAGATGGGGCAGGAAATAATTTTATTTTGGAACTGTATATTTCAAGTTGTCATACTTCACTGGGTAAACATATTACAAATTGTTATGTGAATTGAATCTTCAGGAAGCAGACTGAATAAATGCAGGATTTCTGTCACGTGAGTACTACTGGGTTTAAAAGTAATAAGATCTGATTAGCGTTACCATAGTTGTTCTTGTTCTACTGTAATCAACTCAAGTACATAGTTGGTGTTACAAGAAACAAAAAACTAATATGAGAATAAGAGAATCATGACTTTTTTAGAACATATCTAATTAGTGCCTTGTTTGATGAAGCAAAATGAAAATTATTAGTTATGGCGGATATTATTCATTTTATCCTCTGATGATTTTTCTCCATACTCCTATAAACTTCAGCATTGCTAAGACAGAGATAGAACTTAAAAGCTCTTCACCTGTTACTAGACCAATATGTTTGAGGTGTGACAGCGTGGCTTCCCACAAGCATTTACCATTGAAATTTCTTACAAGAAAGAGGTTTTCTACTAAGGTCTTTAAAAGAAACTTTCCCCAAAGACAAAGTTAACATCCAGAATTTTATCTCAGAAAGTTCTCTATACAGATCTCATTTAATTACTGTTTTGCATTCTTCTGGTAACAGTCATTTACTTCATATTTTACCACACTAATTGTTTCAATGAGAAATTTGAACAAGCAGGTGATAAGATTCTCTCCTATCATGTAGAAATAGTACTTCCATGTATAGAGATGAGAATTCAATCTGAAATACTCAAAATATAATTGCAGACATGAATCTTTGTTAAGGATTAATAAATCCTGCAGGTCTCCTGTTTGCTGAAAAACTAGCAGTACAGAAAAGAATCCCCCAGTTAAGAAACTGGACAATACTGAAATCATACCCAGTACCTCACATATTTGCAAACAGAAAGGCCTATGACTTTTCTTGTCAGAATTCAACATAACACTTTAAAAGGCTTTGCCACCGGAGAAGACACATGCGGGACAAGCGTCTGTGCAAGAGATCCTAGCCAATTCGCTGAGAGTTAAAGGCAACTGGTTTTGAATGTGAAGAGGTTAATAAAACAGCTGTTAACAGCTTTCATCCTTGGCTGACTAAGATTTGGGTGAACATGGCCACGTACCTCATGAACGCTTGCTCTACTGAAGGATGCAAGATCCAGTGCCGCACAGCATGTGCCATGGCCAGGGTAAAGCCATTAGGAGCTACCGTTACCTTTCCTGCCCTGCAGCACTTCTCCGGCAAGCTGTCGCTCCCATCGAGGTTTCTGACAGCAGAGCACAACTTTCCCTTTGTACAGCTTGTTTACACAATGAGATATTAACACGTCAGGGAAAAAAGGTGCAAAACCAATGGCTACACACGTGCAGCAAACAAGAAAAACTTCATGCTATTGAAGCAGCTATGTGACACAGGCATTTAGGGTGCAAACACAGCTCTGTCAGGCCTAATGTTGCAGGCATCCAGCAAATGGGATAAGGACGAACGCCATGGATGCTGTAAGTTTGTGAACAGCTTCAGTGCCTCTGTGAAGCTAATCCAGACACAAATGTTCAAAAGAAACCATTTGACTACAAAACATCCATCAGTATACCCCAGGCTGGGACAGTTCTTCCCTTCCTGAGAGCTCCGTCTCAAGGCTTGCCAAAAGTCACCCAGAGCTGTCTGACCCCTACCAAACTGTAACGCTAACAGGCAAAGTCCTCTGGAGTTCATCACTTTAGAAGTTATCTGGGGAAACCCCAGGATGACCACTTTTCTCTGGGTTTACGTTGTGCCTCAGAAACAGTTTCACTGAGACAAAGCAGCTTAGTGCAAATTCACACCACCGATACCCTCTGACACAGAGCGAGAAAGAAAACCTCTGGTTACATACTGTTTTTCATCACCATCGAAAGCCTGGAGTGGTTAGAAACACGCTTCAGCAGACTTGAGGCAGTATTTGATGTTTCCCAGCATCAAGCATTCCACAGGGGAACTCCACTGCAGGATCACCCAACGCACCTTCCAGTCCATCCGAACGTAATTAAACAGGCAAGTCCAAATGGCTTCAATCACTTCAGAGAACAAATGGTTTCTTTCCAATCACCCAGGAACAAATTTGCTCAATGACAAAATATCAATTATTAACTAAGACATAAGACTGGCAATGTTCAGATAATAACTGCACAGGAAAAAAAATTACCCCAAACAAACATTACTTAATAAGACATCAAGAATAAACTTAAACCAATTCATGTTTTCAACTAAGTCTCTAGTCACACACACTCTTTTCAAATGTAAAAAAAAAAAAAAAAAAAAGGCTCAAAATTCTTTAGCTCTTGACTGAGAAGTCACTTGAACACCTACCTAACCCTATGCTGAAGTATAGGTACTACTTGAATAGCTGGATTTCAGCATGTGCTAACCTACTTTGCTGAAATGGTGCCCAGGTAACTCATAAAAATTTTATACTGTATTATATAAACAACTGTCTGGCATAAAAGTCACGTACTTCATTAGACACCCAAGCTTCCTAAGTTTAGACCTAAAAGAGATATCTGCATCTATTTAAAAAAACATTAGCATACATTTAACTTGCCACTGATTTTTAAGGTCTGCAAGTTATTTGCATCCCATGAGGTCACATACTTTTAGTCAGAGGTTTAGGGAAAAGAAACATGGAGGGATATGTAGCACAATGTAAATCACGTAAACTTGTTCAGGAACTTCCTCTTATATCAGTATAGAAAACAGTCAGAAACAACCTTCAAAGGAAGAAGGAGGTCAGCTAAAGGCCATTTAACCACTGCTGGCAATAACTGGCACCAGGCATGAAAACCAAAGAAATACCTTAAAGGTCCAGTCCAATTTTCTATTCAGTCAGCTCACCTGGTTTTCAACTTCCCTAAATCATTCCTCAACATTATTGCTTGCTTAAAAAACAGAAATGGAAAGATAACCTAGGCCATATGGAAAAACGTACCATAAGTCAGTGAAAGCTCTGACTCAGCACGGGCGGGGCCAGGAGTGACGGCGGCCTAACCCCCTCACGTACAAGAGCAGCCCCCAGGGAGCGTGAGCGACCAGGAGCACGGCGAACAGGACGGGCAAACAGGGCGTGGCGCGTCAGCAGGACGTGGCGCGGCAGTTTGCGAGGCAGTTTGCGAGGCAGGGCGCGAGGGCAGGGCGCAGTCTCTCCCAGCTCAAGAGGTAAGTTCAGTTGGTGAGAAGGAACCCAACCAAGCCCATGGTACCCACCTGGCGGAAGGCTGTGTCTTCTGCACCAGCCAAAAAGGATGTATCGACCCAGACG
>VYZW01003066.1:36560-49522 GCA_013401315.1 Balaeniceps rex | reverse complement strand
TTTTCATCTTCCCAAATGCTGGCAGTCCTCTTCTCGTTATTAACAATTATGAGTTTATATCAGTTTTATAAGTCCACTTCTGGAGGCAAGGAATCAGTGGAAGAGGATAAAAGGTATCAGAAGTTGCTATTAGGAGGCTACTGTGAAACAAAATGAAATGAAAACCTAGATTTCTGCACAGGAAATAGAGCCACATGGGAAATGTCCTTCCTAAGGGCAGGTGCGGCCTGATCCATGCTACTGGATAATGGTTTTCTCACATCTAATTACTTATTCTCCAAGATTTACACCATCTTGGAATTCCTCATTGTCTAGTGCTTTAACTCCTGGAGACACTGTACACAAAACAGCTTCAGAAGTTGCCAGATCCTGCTGAGATTTTTCCTGATTTCTAGCTTTGGGTTTGTCTATGGGGAGGCATAAAAGGAGAGAGAATGGATTTCTCAGCTATTTTAAACGAGACATTAAGGATAGAAGCAATGATTAAAATGTATTATCCCCGTGAAGTGAGGAAAAAATGAGGGGATACAGAGTAAAAGTGAAAAAAAGAAACTCTACACATGTTCTAGAGCTGTCATGCAAAGGTAAAAAAGAAAAGTATTTCCCTTATGTAAGCTAGAGCTAGAAAAAATTGCCAGGGAATGTATGTCTCCAGCACAAAACAAATTTTTGTTTTATCATTACTTTCTCACCAGGAGGTGGGGCTGTTAAGCACTGAATTTGTTCAGTGCTGCAGTGAAAAACTGTAAGTAAAATGAAAACCGTCTTTTTCTTCCTTTTCCCTCTGAAACTCATTGTCAAAATGTGAGCAAAAAGCATGAACTTTCTAGATATTTTAAGCATTGATTTCATATTCTGATGCAAAAATGGAAATAACTTTAAAATGATTTTGCAGTTGTTTAAATGAACTGCCTCTAGGAGTGAATTAAGTACCAATAGCTAATTAAAACATACATTAATTTGGGAGACTGGAAAGCTCAGGAGGTTTGTAATTATTACTATTCCCAAGTTTCTATGGAGTCTATTTCTAGGATAGCTCTGCAATTCAGTTGCAAGGATTAAGTCACAAAAAGAAATCACAGGACCCTGCAATGTGGCTAATTGCATAATAAAAAGATAAACACATTTAAGGTCACTTGATTCTAATTCTGACAAGCTGCCACAAGGGATGAAAGCAGCTTTTCTAAAGTAAAGAGCCTGAGCTGAGAGAAGTGCTTATTTCTGGTGCCTCCACGGCTCCTGCTTTCACCACTTCTGAGGGAGATGTTGCAGACCCCTTGGGATGCGAATGTGCAGCCAAAGGAAGGAAACATGCAGCACAGCAGGGAAATAGGTGTAGACCTGAGCCCTTGCCTTATGCCTTAGCCAGTGAGCCAAGACGCCTCAATGGCAGGTCCACTTGCCTCTCTTCAGTGTCAGAATTGCCATGTAAATGTTGAAGATGCACTTCTCCATTTCATAAGATACATGTGATGGGCATATAATTACTGGGACAGACTTGCAGCTAGGATCATTTAAAGGGACTCTTGTCCCCATCATGCTGTGTTGCAAGTTCTCACTTAATATGGCAGGAAACGTGGTTATCGCACTGTGCTGATCTGCTTCTGCACCTTCAGGGAAAGCATTTGTGATAGACATTGTCAGAGGTTGTCAGTCCTTTCCCTGTCCTCACAAATACCCTGGGTACATCCCACCCTCAAACAGAGCTGAAGAAAAGAGCTGAAGTCCATGCAGTGGATCTTAACAGACATCTGCTTAGCCATTTGAAGAGTCCTTGCCTAGTCACAGGACTTAGGTGGATGCCCTAACACTTGTCACATCAGAGGTGGCCCTAACCTGTTCACAGTCCAAAGTAGTGGTCAGGAGTTAACTAGCTCAGAGAAGACCATCAAGACATCCACATTTACCAGGGAGGATACAGTCACCAGGCAAGGGAAGTCAAAAATTATTTCCGGCCACTGGTGCTATTGAGTTCAGGAGTAATGACTGATCGTTGTGTCCTGCGGCAGGCACAGCTTCTGCCAGCTCATCCAAATGCTTCCTCCCACTCACAACACAGCACTTCCCTCTCCTCCAAGATGACTCATGCTGTGTTCACTTCCATCCACAGCCTCGTGCCTGCCAGGCACTAGGAATAAAGCACAACCAAAATGTGGCCTTGGGCGTCATGGCGAGTTTTATCTGCAGCATATGGAGGGCAATGAAGCCCCAGTTGTTATTCGGTCTCCTCTGTGGCTTCATCTAGGTACCGAGCAATATGGAAACCCATGAACAAGAAGGTTTCTGTGATAGCTGCCTTGCGTTGTGCCCTACCTGAAAACATCAAAGTTTTCAACCCCAAAAGAGTTTGAAGGCCACTTAGCACATATTTGTGATCAATAGATTCAAAGGTTAATAATAAATTTATTCAAATAAGGGTGGATACCTTGTTCCTGTCCGTAAGTACATAGAGAGCATTAACTAGACAGTGAGAGTTTGATTTTCATATCCATATAAAAACAGGCATCATGACCTGGCCTGTTAAAACTTCCAGAAGGCCCAGCAGAGGGATGTAACAGACAGATAAAGCAGCTTGCTCTGTTCAGTGATTTTAATGTTTGTCAGTATTAGGAATGAAGCGACTATGCAGCATACAAGTTTCAACTCTCAGGCTGACAAATCACAAATTTAATTCTTTAGTGGGCAAAGATTTCCTTTGTGATCTCAGATTTGTCACTCCACACCATTTCTAAATACACCATCTGTATCCAGATGCCATATATACCCATGTACCATAATGTGCTGGGGTGGCGTAGGGTCACAGAGATGCTTGAAAATATTTAATGCTAATATTTGGGAAGCATCAACACTACAAAATCTTGATAGACCTCTGTGAGTTCCCTCTCCCTGGTGCTTAGGTATAGAATGCAGTCTGCATAGGGCAGCAACGGAACAAGGTCAGGACACATTGCTAGAAAAGGGGTTACTGGGGTTCCTCTCCTTGTTCTAGTGAATATTTAAATAGTATATATAAACCAGATCAGATATTAAAGGAAGAAGTGAGAGGTTAAGGGTTCCTTAACTCAAAGTTCCCTATACAGTTTATGGTGCTATCTTGGAGGGATGGGGCATGAATTCAAGCCCTCTCAGGTAGAGAATGTCTGGTATAAGTGCTCTAAACACTGGTTCATTGCTTAATAGAGAAAATACCTAGCCTGTTTCCAGCCTCCATTTTCTGGTTGGATTTTGAAATGATTCAACCTTCCTGGAGCTTTGTAAATGACAGTAGCTGTTTAGGTGTATATTTTGGCATTATGCCTTTGGCTGAAACCTGCAGACAACTTTAAAGTGCCAGAGTCTCACTGACATACAAGAATATCTAGGAAGACCTTGAGCAGAAAAATGTAGAGTTATCTGTTCAGAGATATTAAATTCCTATTGTAAAACTCTCACATTGGACTGGTGGGAGGGCAAAGTCATAAGCTCTTCTGAGGAGGAGAGATATTATTGCAGTGTGATATAAATGCTGCAGATGGGAGTTTTACTGTGGATTCAATGAAGACAGAATTTCATCCTACACCACTGAACTCTTAAGTTAGAAATCTTGTGTATACCACATACTCGAATGAACATTGTGCATTTCTCTGCTCCTGACCTGAAACAGGGCAAAATAATTGACCTATGAATTCCTTGATTATCACTAGTCACATGTTTTCTTTTTTTTTGTTGTCTTTTTCTTTTGGCTCATGGTCAAAATACAAACACCCAATACATACAGAACCCATTTTAGTTTAATTTTTTTTTTTTTCCCTTAGATAGCAGCAACTTTCTAGTCCTGAAACTTTGCTTTACCTCTGGCTGAAATTTCACACTCATTTAATATTAAAATTTGACAAACTAAAAACATTAAAACTGAATTATCAAGTAGTTTGAGGCTACAATTTAATCTACTATAAAGCAGACTCATTCTAGCAGGGAATGTCTTGTGTAGTTTTACCTTCTGTGCTTAATATACTATTTTGTTTCTTAAAAGTTACTTACAGCTTAAATAATTAACCACAGTTCATGCTTGACATTACAATATTCTTCTTTGCATACAGACATTGCTGAACCGATTTGATTGCGAGATCCTCTGGGCAAAAGTGCTGTTTCTTCTGTCTTACACATGACTGAGAAAATTAACAGGTAAAAGCAATAATATAGTGAATCTCATTCAGGCAAGAGAAGGGGTATAAGATAAAAACAAATGTTTGCATCCTGATTCTGATTTGAGACTATCTTTTTTATGGTGAAAATAAAAGAAGAAAACACATGACAATATCTGGAACCTTCATATGCAAATATTGATAACCTTTGTTCAACACAGAGTTTGGTCCCACCAGTGAGAGGTTATGATATTGTAACTTCCAGCACCTTTGTCTCACTAATGAAATATGACAGTAGAGGTCCATAAATTCCCAACTCTGATGGTCATGTTGTATTTCCTCAAAGGGTCCTTCAAGCACCAACATTTCGAAACACAGATCATGAATTTGGTGGGGGCAAGATTTGTTCAGGATGCTGTTATATTCCTTGTGCCAAAAAGCACAGTTCTTTTTCAAGCAAATTCTGTCCCCAGCTTGAAGTTGACTGTAATGTCAGTGCTCATGAAAAAGCAAACAAACAGCCCCGCTATAATGAGTTATGCTGTGTGCAGAAAGTGCGAATGGAAAGGTGACAACCTTAGCCAAAAGAAAATAAAAGGACAAAAAGGATAGCAGATTTATTTTTAACATTCTGACAGGGTACCAGTAATGAAAAAAAGTGATGGACACTATAAAAGGAGCAGAAAATGTGCTTGTGACCAGAAGTCAAAGATCTGTTTGCTTTTCTTGTGCCAGACTGCTCTTGCAGTACTGTATACTTTTATGATGATCATTTATTATTTCAAAAGTTTTGTAAGCGTTCCCAGTACGGGAAATAGCACAATGTGGCAAAAACTGGCACAAGGGCACACTCAGATCCTGATCCCAGTTTCTCAAATTTCAAATGAGCTCAGACTTGAGATTCATTTGGAGCTTCTCTCTGAAGACAGCACATCTCTGCTCATACCATCAATCTATTTCTTTGTTCTCCCTATAGCATAAGCTATTCGCAGTGATAGCTTGCTTTAACATCTTAATCTATCCTGCAAAACAATTCAGAGGCGCTTCTGTTCCATTGGGATACATAACAACTACCGAACCCATAATGGTGAAATAAATCCCCAATAAAATGAATGTAAATGCTCCCTTTAGCTCGAATGATTTCATCGGTTATTTTGAAAATCAGCTAAACATGGATAGCACCTTTTTAATCTCTAGCTTTTCAGCATTTTCATATAACTGGAATTTCTTTTCTTTTGTTTCCTGTGAAACATAGTTGAGAATATCTCTCTAGAGGGAGGCAGGGAAATTTTTGGCTTGTTTAACCATGAGAAGTCCATCTCAGAACTTCTCCTGAGCTGAAACATTCATTGAAACAGGGCTTGCTTTGTTATGTGAAGAAATGGTGTTGTGGTTTAACCCCAGTCGGCAACCAAGCACCACACAGCTGCTCGCTTACACACACACCCCCTCCTCTGGTGGGATGGGGGAGGGAATAGGGAAAAAAAAAGTAAAACCCATGGGTTGAGATAAAGGCAGTTTAATGGGACAGCAGAGGAAGAGAAAGTAATAATAAAAAGAATAATGATAAAAGAATATACAAAACAAAAGATGCACAATGCAATTGCTCACCACCCGCCAACCGATGTCCAGCCCATCCCCGAGCAGCGATCACTGCTCCCCGGCCAACTCCCCCCAGTTTCTATACTGAGCATGACGTCATATGGTATGGAATTCCCCTTTGGCCAGTTTGGGTCAGCTGTCCTGGCTGTGCCCCCTCCCAGCTTCTTGTGCACCTGGCAGAGCATGGGAAGCTGAAAAAGAAAGTCCTTGACTGGGGTAAGCACTACTTAGCAACACTAAAACATCAGTGTGTTATCAGCATTCTTCTCCTACTAAATCCAAAACACAGCACTACACCAGCTACTAGGAAGAAAATTAACTATCCCAGCTGAAACCAGGACAAAAGGAAAATGACTTATTTTTGCAGCTGTTGCGTGGCTGGTGCATATGTCTGTGTTGATATCACTAGATGTTATAGTCTGGTTCTATCTGTCAAGGATGAATAAATGTTTAGTGGATGATGGACATGAAGTTCCTGTGTGGTAAATGTTATTAGAACATGACCCAAAGAGCTTTAAAGCTGGTGATAGTGTTGGCTGTATGTAAATATCTGCCCTTAGCTTCCCCAGGGCATAATTTAGGAAGATATCTGTTCCCAATTCACGCCTTCCAAATGTATTTCTAGCTGTAGAAATAAAAACACTTTAGTTCACCTGTTCACCTAATTCACGTATTCTGTCTCATTCATGCTGATGTGACCCAGGGGCCATGCCATTTGCTTCTTCAGAGTTTTATTGGATTTACAGAGGTAAAAACAAGAATTTGGGCCTAGACAGGATTAGATACAGAGCATGCTTATTACTGAATAGATAAATCTGCCTTCAGTTTAGTTTTTCTCAGTTAGGTAGACATAAAGAAATCTTGCCCTCCATTCTTTGCAAGCTTTGGTATATTTTTCCATTTACATGAGAAGCTTTTTTTCTTCTTTACTTTTTTCTGTTTCAGAGTGACAGAAGCCTTCCATTCTTTTGAAAGAGCTAAAGACCACTAAACACTGTTGAGATGAAAAACAAAATCCAACAGAAAAAAAACTCAAAACCTGGGGGGGTGGAGGAGCCTATTCCCACCTTATGCAATATGGACTTGGTGTCTTATACATAAAAGAGAAAAAAGAGCCTTTGAAAAAGGCAAACATGAGGAGGAGGAAGCAGTAGAAATCAGACTTGGCCAGCCTGTACAGCAAAACAGAGCTTTGTGGGTGTTCAGCTTTCCTGCACCAAAAATGCATCCCGCAAAATCAGCCCTGGTCCCTGCTCTCTCCCCAGCCCTATCACTTCTGTTTCATCCACCCCTACTCAAGAAGAGCAAACAGAAACACCAACTGTTTCATAATAGTAGCACATTTTATTGTGGTAGAAGACAGGAGATACAAAGCAGAGAAGGAGATTGGACTTGGGGAAAAAAACCATGGGACCAGGAAAACTGCTCTTCTGAGGTGACTTTTGGTTGTTCTAGTTTGTAACAGGAGCAACAAAGACATCAGAAGATGTTTGGCAGGTCCCTTTCTGCTGGTGAGGCACCTGATCTACTCAAATTCACCTCCACCCTATTGCTTATGTACTTTGGTTTTGTGCAATCTAATTTGTGTACCTTCATGTAGTCCTCAAACCTGATTCTTTTTACAATAGAGCCCCTTTGCATTTCCTTGGTTCTATAAAGGGGACTTAATATTTTATATTTGCATTGATTTTAAGGACTTCTGCCCCATCAGAGTACTGAAAAAAGAGCTTTATGACTCTGAAAATCTACCTTCATCCACTGCATCTGGTTTACTTTAGTCTCAAGGAGATCTCTGGCATTCGTGTCACTGTTCTCCAAGGGATACGTAGCTGTAGTGTCCTCAGTGGAAGAGCTCTGAATTACTAGGAGACCCTGAAGTCATCTGTCAGTGGAGATGGTTGCTGAGGCACTTTCACACCTACTTAATCGCAGTGTGGTTATGTTGGGATCACATTCCTGAATCACATGGAGTCCACATGTTAAGAACATGAGACTGTGTGACCTGGCTTTCAATGATTTAGAAAGGGATAATGTGCGATCAGTGTTCTGTAATTTCAGAACATAAAAACCCTTTTATTCCCATATGACAGGCCAGAGAAGGACTTGTGAAGCAGAACTTGTGAACTTTGTCAGAAGCACTGTCTGGATGAGGAATTTCTCTGTTCCTACAAAGCAATTGTTTGCATCCAGCTTGCAGTTGTCTTCTTGTCAATTAGAGTGACCAGTTCCTTGGTGAGTTCATCATCTCTATACCTGACCACTACAAAGAAAACAGTGGAGGAAGTTCTTGTGCTTTGGACCCAGTTAGTTGTCATCTCCACTTGGGGAACAGAGAAGTGAAGGATGTTGCACTTGGAGACAGCATGAGATCGTAGGAGTTCCCTGCTCATTACTGTTTCTCAGACCACAAGACTATACTATTCTTGTGCTGCACTTTGATAAGCCAGGCTTTTTCTTTCAGCCTTCTTTTGTTTCTGGTTTCTTTTTTTTTGTTCCACATTCTTATGCTGAATTTTAGTAACCTCTGAAACAGAGTGCTTTATACCTTCTCAGCAATGTTCCCTTGCTTGTTCCATCCTTAAAATGATTTCTTTAGTTACTTTTTTTTCTTTCCTCAGGGGGATGTCCTGTTCTGTATCTTGCTCAACAAGAGGCAAAGAGTGATTTTTCTATTTTTTCTGGTTTTTTTTCTCTAAATAAAGTCAGAACATATGAGGAATTAAAGCAGGGCAGTAAAACGTACGCTTTCGACACCAGGGTCATGCGGACGGTAGAAACGCTTTACTGGTAATAGAATAACAGCAAAGCATCTAGTATGGATGCAGCTGTACTGGAAATGTTCTGTTTGTTACCAGTAAGGGAAAATAATCCACAAGGAAGGCATAAATCTTTGTTTTCTGTATAATTGTATTTAGATGTGTTGACCTTCTGGTATTACTTGGGAAAACATACAAGCTGAAAAAAATCCACATAGAGATTGGATTTCTGTGAAAACAAGTTGAAAATAATTTTACTTATCAAAATAATAGTGAACTATAAGTAAATAAAAATCATGCCATGCAGATATGACATAGCAAATGCATGTGCTGCTGTGACCTATAAGAAATGTGTGTAAATGAATGTGAATACAAAATGAAAAGAAAAATTCCTGAGAGGGAAATTATTTATTGTAGTGCAGAAATCTTACCTAATTTACCTAAGTTCAACAACTGAGTTTCAAGAAGCATTTGAATATCTCAGATGGGATGCTTTACAGTCCCATTCTTCAAGGACAGAAGAACATATTTGGGGTGCCAGAACCATCTTTTATTACTGCAATCAATATTATGAAACATTTTAATCTATAAAAATGTAAATGGATATGATTACATTGTTTTCTTGCAATCTAAATAAGGCAAAGATTATGCTTATGTCTGCTTGGCAATTGAGTGGTTTCTTCTAACTTTTTGCCCATCTAAAGCCTTGACTCAGCTCTTTCTCATGCATCTGATATTGTCTGATCCTAGAAATTCCTTTTAGTCTAACTAGTTGGCCTGTACTGCCACTGTTACTCATGTATGCTAATCTCATACTCTTATCCATTCTGTCTGCAATGGTTGTAATATACTGTTTTCCATACTATTTTATACGTAACACTATTATTTAAGCCTTATTATTATTTAAATGAACTGAAAAAATATTGTGACAGGGTGCCAGAGATTCTTCCAAGACAGCAGGTGTTTTGGGATCATGACCATCCTTTCTTGACTGTGTGGCTGATTAGAGGCTGGGTTTGCTAGAGCTGATTGAATGGAAAAGAGTTGATACAGAAAGACTGAGAAAAGGCAAGAAGTAAGCAGTTCTAATTTATACAATTGCAAGGTAAAAACTGGAGCATGTTATAATTTAGATATTACATTGCTTCCACCTAAGGCTAAGCCAACCCTATGAATGTCTATCAGCTGAGATCTGTCAAAGTCAGGATTATGAAGATATATCATCCATGCACTAAAAAGGGCAATTACTGGTATAGCTTTCCTTTCTAACGGAGATGCTTTGTGCTATTGGACCAAAGTGCAACATTGCTAGCAGAGCTGTGTACAAACCAGGAGAACTTTGCTGCTGTTATATACTGCTTGGGCCACTAAAGCACTTGGAAGCTGGATAAACTCATAGGTTCCTCCTGCTGTTGGCTGATCTGTTTGTATCTTTATTACTCTTCAAAAGGCCTGGAGATTTCCTCTGTTTTAATCTATGAGATAGACAATGTGGTCTGGTCAAAACTCATTGTTATTCTAACCATTAATGTTGTGCGGCTTGAAGAAGAAGTTCTTCTTCTCTCTGGTTACATCATTTCAAGCCCTTTCCATTTTTAAAAGGGGAGGACATACAGGAAAGAAAATCTTGCATAATGCAAAGCTGAGTATTAACTGTCCTCAGAAGCTATTGCATCATCTGCAATGAAAGCATTTGATAATTTCCAGTCACTTCACAGTTCTCCACCAGTTGTTGACAGTCCTTTTGACAATCATGAAGGAGATCTACACTTAGTAGTGAAGGCACTAATACCTCTCCTGAACAAAAATTACAGGAACTCAGAGCATCTGAGTGGGGAAACCGCTGCTACTTACAGTCATACAGTTCTAGCTGTTATTTATTTACAATGTATTAACTACCAAGAATCTTTTATTGATTTCAATTTTGCTTTAGTGGGAAGAATCAGAACATGCCTTTACAACACAGCTCAGAGGAAAGGTTAGTAAAGAAGTCTATTTCCTCACTTAAAGCCTAGGAAAGCATTGCAGTTTTCAGGATAGCCACCACTGTTCCTTGGTGAATGTTGGTGCTGCTGCTCTAACACATGTAGTTAGAGGTATCAGAGTCCAAAAGTCCCTCTGGAACTCACTCTGCAGGGACCTTTGTCCCTACTATCTCCTCTTTCCTTTGGAGGGTCTTGGTGCCCCTAGAAGAGCTTGCAGTCTCCATGGCCTCTGAGTTCAGGGACAGCAACTTTTTCTAGCCAGTAAATGAACTGTAGCTCAGGTACAAGGCTCCTCTGAGCCATACTTGTATTCTGTGAATCCCAAAGCAGATCAACAAGACCATAGATCTCACCTAGACCATTAGGCATATTCAGAGAAAGAGCTTAGAAGAGAAACAAATACCACTTTCTACTGGCATATTGAGATACCGATTTGTACAAGAATGATTTTCAAGTTAAGATAGGATAAATGACAAAATAATTGTTATGCACCTAGTATTTATAACACACTCACTAAATAGATAGATAGATAGATAGATAGAGTGTAGTAATGATAGATGTTGAAGGGGCAAAATCTACTTTCCCACAGGATCCATAAATACCAGTGAAATCTGTGCACTGATTGCATGAAAGCAATTATTTGTTGTGCCAGCTTTCTGCATAAGGATGACTGGATGCAAGGAAGGTTTCATTCCTATGACTGACAGAGATTTTTAAAAATGAAACTTGTCTTTGTCTTTATCTTAATACAATAGGAAGGATGTGAAATAGGGCCAATAGTTTCCTAATGACATGCAACAAAGTTAAAACATTCTCAAGAATAATAAAGAGGTATTAAAGGAGAAGCAGAATTCAGTAGAAAAAGGCCATGGTTACAGTTATAGTTTGGCTATTAATGGATCCTCCTAACATTAGAATTCTAATATTTCTCCTAAGCTTTAGGAATGCACAGTTCTGTCCCTTCCTGACTGGTGCATCCCAGGGAATAACACAGCAGTTAACTGCCCCAGCCAGAAGAGACTTCAGATTTGCTGTCATGGACCCCTTCGGACAAGGCACCTTTGAGGTTTCCTAGATCAGTATTTAACAGAAGTGCTGTCAGCCCACTGAAAAAGTCAACTTCACACATTTTATATATATATATTTATACATACTCCTTTCTGTATGAGGTAGAACCACATTTTGTTTATTAATTAAGAATGGCCACCCCATAGTGGCTATACATAACTTACAGGTAAGGTATGTGAGGCATCTGCCAATAATAGAGCAAGAAATGGGTCTAACTCTTGGTTTCTTCCTCTGACCAGTATGCCATGAGCCTGCCTATTATCAGGGAAGGTTTAGGTGGGAAAAAGATAAGGAATGATCTTGCAGCTTCATTTTCCTCCCCTACGCCCTACTTAGATTCCAGGTACACACAGCTCTGGCAACTATCATGTCTTTCCATAATACTTATTCCTTCCGCTCTGTGCAACTGAGATTGGAGCTCATTGTGATACACCTTGTTGAACCATATCTATATTTGACTAACTTTGGTGTCTTGTGACTTATTTAAATGTAAATTGCCTGTAATAAATGGACATCCAGTTCTTGTTCCCCATGAGTGGAACTGTTACCTGAGAGAGAGATTTTGGATATAGTGTGAGGCACTGACTGCCAGCCTACAATAAAAATTATGCTAGACTGGAAAACTCAGAAAGAGGCTGCAAGGATGATTAGAGGTCTGAGATTTTTTTTTTTTTTTGAAGTGGAGGATTTAGAAATCTGAATTTAGTTTGTTTAAAGGAAAGATGTTAGCAGCAGATTTAATCAAAGCCCAGAAGTACCAATGGGGGTGGATATTTCTGATGCCACAGTTCTCCTTAATCTAGGAGAAAAAAGTTAATAAGAACCAGTGGTTAGAAGCTGATACAAGACAATATAATTTTAGATACAAGCTTTAACCATCAGCCCTGAGCAGGGAATGATTTAAAAAAAAAGACTCTTTCCATTCTATTAAGTCTCTAGACCCATTCTTTGTTTGGAAAATGGTGGTCCAGATACAGGAATTCCACAATGAAAAGCTATTGCTACTGTTGTCCAGGAGCTCAGTTCAGATCAGTGTTTTGGCCTTAAAATTCACACCTCTCTGAAATGAGGCTTAGATCCTTTTGTATACACCCAGAGGAAAGAGAGGCCCAACTCAGGAGATATAGGTCAAACATGGCATTGGAAATGGAGAGGAGAGTGAACTGATGTACCCCTTGTCAAACCATGGATGGCAAAATCAAAAATAAAACCAGGCTTCCTGATTCTCAGTGTGGTTCTATACCTGTTTGGCCACGGAAGTTACTTTTATAGTAACTAGGGCTTGTCAGAAAAGTGCTTTTCTTTTTTTAAAACCATTGATTTTTTAGAAATAGCAAACAAATACCTGAAGACTATTTCAAGAACTCTGGCTGAAACCCAAAAGTTCTGATATCATGGGATTTGCAGTTTACAGTCACTGTACTCTT
>VYZW01003066.1:19102-36483 GCA_013401315.1 Balaeniceps rex | reverse complement strand
GATCACTTTGCCCACTGTGCTTTTGTTCTCCTATTCTTACTGAGCTACTTCAGTATGTCAGGAGAGTCCCACAGCCAGAGGTACCATACGGAAATTGTGTACAGGTCTGTGAGGCTGGATATAGAAGGAGAATAAAGGAAAAGCAGCAAATAATCTATGACATCAGGGAGCAACTTGGCAAGGTTTTAATCAAAATTGTGGGTTCCACCCACCAATATTCGGATATATTCTGAATAAGTTCATTTTTTAATTGTCATTTAAAAAACAAAACAAAACAAAACACAAAAGTTTTTTCCATGCAGAGTACATGCTTAAAAATATATGAAAGTAACAAAGAAATTCCTTTCTTCAGTTTCAAAAGAAAGAAATTCAATCAGCTATTCTAATGACAGCCAGCAGTAATAATGAATCAGAATTTCAGTGTGTTATCATCCGAAAGCCCAGATGTTTATCTGAGAGCTGTCTAAGTATTTTTGATGGACATGTTTTCATTGCACAGACTCATCAAATCATATTTTCATCTCTGAACATCACTAGGCATCTACTTCCTTTGAAAATATTGTTTCTTTTCCTAGCATTTTTACTAGCCACCATATAGTCAAGATCAGAATGAACAGAAATAGGTAATTAAAGGAAAGTTTCATTAAAATTTTCAGCATAATTTAGTTTAAGAATGGAGGATACTTCTTGTTTTATGTAAATGGACTGAGATATTTCAAATCAAGGTATCGCTGACTTGGCTTTTAATTGCCAAGTCCTTATATTATTGTATAAAATTACGCATTTTTTGTAAAATATAAAAAGCATATATATTATACTATAATTATATATTACAACACATATAGTATAGATGTATGTTATATATTTCTAAATATTTTTAAAGATATATAAATATATAATTCTTATAATAGCTAATGATTTAGATATTAGTTATAGAATAGTTTCATATGTTGTGTTTATTAAATGATATTCACATGATACATTAGCAGATGATTAATTAAACATGTTTCATTGATGTTATTGTCAGATGGGTAACTTGTAACTGTATTCAATCTGGAAAAATATTTCACTCAAGTTTTCATGTGAGGAAAGTTATCAATGACTAGATTGATTCAAGTTTCTATGATAACTTACTGCTGTGCAGGATCAGGTGGAGTTTTACAATGTTAAGTTTGTTTAAGAATTGAATTCAGCATGAAATAGGACCAACATACAGTTAGGAACTGGCTTGAGCCTGCGTAGGAATTAATAGGCAAGGTGAAACCCTTCTGCTTCACCAGGTTGTGCACAAACAGCTCCACTTACGGGCACAGACACTGTGCATCTGTTCCTTTTTCCATCTGGGACAACTCTGAGGCTGGGACCCAGAATTAGCTTGCTTTGGGACATTCTGTAACAAAAGATGTTTGAGTATAATTGAGGGTTTGTGCTGGTATAGTTTAAAACTAGAAGTGAAGCTCTACTGGAGAGACAAACTGGCAGGGTAAGGGAAGCTCCCGTCCACTCTGGCACCGTTTCACACTAAGTCCTTTTCACTGCTTACTCTAACGCTGTGGCTCTTTGTCATTTTGATTCTGGTAAGATAGAAAGGATGCTAAACTGCAGAAAAATGCAATCATCTATGGAAGGAATTGAATTTCTTTTAGATCCTTACATCATCTTTGCTACCTGGATGGTTTATTAGATTAGTTGCATGTCTTTAGTCTGTGTTTTCTTTCTTAAACACCCCCTCTCCTCAAACACCTTTCTCCCATAGTATATTAGTTAGCAGCTTCCTGTAGTGGATGTGGATATTAAGGAAATTAATGGAAGAGGGACTAATGAGGCTGAAACCAGTAACTGTTCAGAGAACAACTGCTTTTATGACAGCAGATTTGATGGTCCAGATCCCATGGTCCAAATCTACAATTAGCAATAGACTTCTTATGTGACCAAAATTTCACTTGGGTCACCTTTCTATTGCTATGATGCTTCCCCTCGCACATGTTTTTTCTCTCTTGTCTACTTTGGTGTATACGTTTTGGGGGTAAGGCTGTCAAGGGCCACCACAGAGACAGACAAATGTGAAACGGGGAATGAGAAGTCATCACAGCACTGAAGTTGAGCTCAACTGTTGCGATTCAGGAACATGCAGATCCTAACACAGTGTTAGAAAAAGGAGAGGAGACCAAAGAGCAGATAACTTTCCTACTTCAGGTATATATAATGTTTCTGTACTGCATCCATTGCAATAAGTCTATATTGACTGAGGCCTGAAAAAACTATCTTCGTAGTACCAAAGTGCAGTAACTGTGGTCTTCTGGATTAATTCAGAGTTGTATTACATTCACAAAGTAATTTATGAAAGTTTGTTTAAGCTGTTTTCTGAAGACTTAAAGTTTCTGCAGTGTTAAAACTAAATTAGTTACCTTTTTTTTTTTTAAAAAAGGGTTTTTTTAGAAAAAAAATAAACCGAACCAAAAACCTTTCCCTGACAATTTATTTTCTTAGCCATGAATAAGGTAAAATAGAAGTTATTATTTATGAAATGACCATTTATGTAAGAAAGATGTTTTTATCCAAACATTCTTCTTGTGAGTATTAAACAGCTTTTTATATATTATTCGCCCTGACAGCTTAGGCCTGTGGGATTCTTTCTTAACTGATGTGGACCTTAAATAGACATTTAGCCATTATGACAGTTCATTGGTCTGGAAGAGAGAACAGGTTAAGGTACCCTTTTTACAGCAGCATATCAGTACAGCAATACCTTTTGGTACGAATCTGGTCTTACACATTATTAAAACCAGTGGTTTGGGAAATTGGAGGGTGAAGGAAAAGTTTTTTACGGATTGTGAACTTTTTCTGCTTCTCTGGGTAGGACTCATTTTACCTGCGTTTAATTACCTAACAGTTAGTTGTCCAGCCTCCTTATAGAATCTGTGAAGGAGAGAAACATTAGACAATTCACCTCATCTCTCTCAAACACGTTTTAGGATGGGATCAGTAATTTTTTAGGATGTGCCTGTTGATCTACAAATAATAGAATAGCCAAAAGGAATAGTTTACACTAGATGCTTACTTTTTCAACTAGACATGGAACAGTCCATGCCATGTTTTTCACCTATGTTTTAGACATCCCTGCTTTTTTTGGGCTTCTCTGATAAGAGAAGCAGTTTGATATAACAATTTCTTCCAATTAAGTGATCATTTTGGAGAGAATATTTTACAGTACATTAAAACAAAAAAACATGCAATACATGCTAGGAGGGCCAAATCTACTAGTCTGATAGCGATGAGACTACTGCAGCTCCATGCCCCCAGGTCCACCCAGGAGCAAGACTGAGCATGCGTTCCCAGTAAGCATACATGCACAGAGCACTTATATACAACACATCTATACATGGCTGACCACATAGATCAACACATGTGCATCAACTCGGCACTCAAACAGAAACAGCACCAATGGCGTCATCCTGTTCCATTCTCCAGCTGATCAGGATGAAGATCTATCAGTGGGAAACCTATACGTATGTGCAATGTGGATCCTTCCAACAGCTGTGATCAGACACTCATTCTAGCCAGCAGCTGGCCCTGGGTCCCAGTCTGCGCAGTTGCTGACACCTGGGCATAGGAGCCCACGGTGCTGCTGCCCCAATCTAGTTGTTTGTGCCTGTGAATACAAATGCATATGGGCACACACACTATGGAGCCCACCAGTAACAAGCATTAGACACTCAGTCTAGTAACTAGTCCAACCCCCCTGCAGTAAGCAGGGACATCATCAACTAGATCAGGTTGCTCAGAGCCCCGTCCAACCTCATCTTGAATGTTTCCAGGGATGGGGCCTCCACTACCTCTCTGGGCAACCTGTGCCAGTGCTTCACCACCCTCATTGTAAAAAATTTCTTCCTTATATCCAGTCCAAATCTACCCTCCTTTTGTTTAAAACCACTACCCCTTGTCCTGTCACCACAGGCCTTGCTAAAAAGACTGTCCCCATCTTTCCTATAGGCCCCCTTTAAGTACTGAAAGGCTGCAATAAAGTCTTCCCACAGCCTTCTCCAGGCTGAACAACCCCAACTCTTTCAGCCTGTCCTCATAGGAGAGGTGCTCCAGCCCTCGCATCATTTTTGTGGCCCTGTTCTGGACCCGCTCCAACAGCTCCATGTCCTTCTTGTGCTGAGGCCTCCAGAGCTGGATGCAGTACTCCATGTAGGATCTCACAAGAGTGGAGTAGAGGGGCAGAATCACCTCCCTCGACCTGCTGGCCATGCTTCTTTTGATGCAGCCCAGGATACGGTTGGCCTTCTGGGCTGCAAGCGCATATTGTTGGCTTATGTCCAGCTTTTCTTCCATCAGTACCCCCAAGTGTTTCTCCGCAGGACTGCTCTCAATCCCGTCATCCCACAGCCTGTATTGATATCGGGGGTTGCCCTGACCCAGGTGCACAACCTTGCACTTGGCCTTGTTGAACCTCATGAGGTTCACACAGGCCCACCTCTCCCGCCTGTCCAGGTCCTGACATATGTATCCATACTGTATGGATATGCTCCAGTTTCTCCAGTTGCTGGCATCCAGGAATATGGGCATGTGATGGTGCCTTTGCTGGCTGTTGTGTTTCTGGGCTCCTTTGAGTGTGTGCAGATAATCTTTGTATCGTATAACCTAACAATATACATCTACATTGCTTTTCCCAATGTGTTTTACAGATTCTATATAAAACAATCACTCAATTTCTCAATAAGAAATAGCTGTTTCTGGCATGAAATGTGGCATCTGTTCAACAGAGCATGGCTCCTTCTATAGCCAAAGACAGTAACGCCAGACTAAAAATGCAGACTATTGGCTAAACCCCCAAAGGCCAAATCTGACCTAGACAACATGGGTAAGATTACTTGAAAAAATGTCCTGTGATCCTAGGTGGCTTACAGTAAATTTTACTTTAATTTCTCTTTCTAAAAAAACAGCCGCCTCAGCAAATTTTGCCAAAGGCAGAAGCTGATTTGATTTCTAAAATAGTATTTAGTGGGTTTGAGGGACAGATTTTCTCAAATTTCCACAGTGATCAAGGACCATGGTATTGATATTAACACCATATTTGTAAAAGCACCAAATTTAATTGAAAGTGAATATCAGATCATTGAGTGCAAAACTGTTATGTTGGGAAAGTACTGATCTTCAAAAGCATAACGTACTTCAGCTGTGAAAAAAATAAGTCATTTACCTTAATTTGAAAAATGCTGTTGTTTTCACATTTTCAGGTGTTGTTTCCCAATGCAAGTACAATTCTAACTGAGATTCAGTGAAGGCCTGATTTCATAGCTTTAAATAGAATAGGTCTTGCCTAGTTGTGAAATTATCATTTATTTGCTAAGTAGGCTATGTGCTAGTGTACTGGATGAAGATAATGTTCCAGTAGTCAAATCAAAACATATTTGAATGTGTCTTTTTGTATTGGCTTTTTACACTTCTGTAGTAAATATTATTCATAGGATCCACTGTCATTTTTTCTCTCTGATTAAGACACAGTGCTAAACACTGAGCAATGAATGACAGGAGAAAGTACTGGTTTATGTTAACTGATTTTTAAAGTAGCCCATGAGCTAGAAACAATTCCGAACTACTGAAAATAAAGTCTCACAGAGATTATGTTCATGGAGATTTTAATTTAAAAGAGATGAATTGTGGATTTTTTTACTCACCGAAGTACTGTAATTACTGTAAAAGTGAAGCAATAAACAGAATCTAATGGCTGGTCCTATCTTGTATAACTTAATAGTCTTTTCATAACAAAAATATTACATGAGTTTTCATGTATCAGAAGACTGATGTGATTATTATAAAGCAAATTGAATAAGCTAGATATGATCAATATACTTGAAGTGCAAAAGCTCCAGAGAACTGGAAGATGGTTAATGTGAAGCCAACAGATCTTTCAAGGGAGACTCCAGGAACTGTAGAGTAATAGTGCGATGTCCAGTAGAACCTCTAATGAAGAGTAGAATTAAAGGACACATGGATAAATAGTGGGTGTGTGCCAACATAGCCTTTGGAAAGAATTTATACCTTATATATCTACTGGGGTACTTTGAAGAATCAATAAATACGTGGATTTATTAATATATTTATTTGGACTTCCAAAAGGTATTCAATAAAAAGCCAAATAAAGGCATTGAGGAAACTCACCAAATACTCTTACTAAAATTAAGCTGCTGTAGTATAAAATGGAAGTTCTTTGTATGGCGGAATAATTTGTTAATTGCTAGGAAAAGGGGGATAGAAGTAAGCAATCAGACTTACAGGACAGGTAGGTCAGCAGTGGAGTTCCCCAGTGCCTGTCCTGGAAAAGGGGTGTGAATAATGAGTCAACAAAGTTTGCTGATGATACCAAGTAATTTATGGTAGGAAAGACAGGGCAGCTGATGGCTTCTTGAAGATATTACAACACTGAATAACTAAGCAATAAAATGACAGATGACATTCAAAGCAGATAAATTTAAAGTGATGCTCAAGCAGTAATACAGTCCAAACTTGACATAGAAAATGATTGGGTTTGAGTGGACTGTTATTATCCAGGCAGAAGACTTGGGGTTACAGTATATAATTCTACAAAAATATTAGCTTAATGATAAGCAGTGTCAACAAAACAAACTGAATATTCAGAATTACAAAAAAAAAAAAAAACACACCATTATGCCACTGTACAGGTCCACAGTGTGTCCACGTCTTCTGTAGGGTATCATATTCTCACCCCTCCCCAGTTTTTATCTCAAAAAGAAAAAAATGATTTAAAAAAAAGGTAGAAATAGAGAGTTTCAGAGGAGCAAAAAGGGTGATCAAGGTCTGGAAGAGATTCTGCACTCATATGTAGGGTAGGCTTTTTCAACTGGCAAAAGGACATTCCAGGAGGGTGTTAATGACACCTATAAACCATATGTGTCCTAAAGAAGATTGATGGGGATCAGCTGTTTACTGTATTTTCCAGTACAAAACCAAACCACCTAATGGAAATGAACCTAAAGGAAACTAACAAGTGGCAAATTGAAAAGAAATTAAAAAGAGCAGTTTTCATACAGGATGAAGAATCTGCCCAGGCTACTGTTTACAAGGACAGCTATCTGTTTCTCGAAGTCACTGAGTCATAAAATGCTGGAGGCAAGGAGAGTATTTTTGGGATGTATTAGTATTTGCTGCCTGATACCACCTCCCAGATATTCACTGTTGGTCACTGTCAGAGATAGAATAGTGGAATAACTGCATCTCAGTTCTGACACAATATGCCTATTTGTATATAATTATCATCAGATCCAAACTCCTGCATGCTGTGGTTAAGTGTAGAGCACAAAGAAGTGATTCTTTCTTCAGAGACAGTGCATTAGAGTGATTTAAAAATAGATGAAGTATCCAAGGAGCTTATTTGAAAAGACTTTAGGATACACTGGGAAGCTTCAAAAATTATCAATATGTATGGACGTTTGGAAGGTGCTAAATCATTAAGCTTTCTCTGCAGTATTTTCTTCCTATTCAGAAAAAAAAATCTGTTACTTAACAAGGCAGAAATACTGAAAATAATGAGAGATTCATATAAATGAAACAGGTTTCTCCAATGTTCTGTGAAGTTAATAAGGTTTGGCGCATTAAGTTACTGCATGCCAGTTGTGTTTCTGCAGTTGTTGGTAAAGAATCAATTCAGTCAACTGGATGTAAGTAAGTACTTAGCGCTATCTGAAATGGCTCATGGTCTGGCAGATACAACACAAAAGTTAAGCCAGACTCTTGCAGGGTAGGAGCTTGAAATCAGACAAAGACTGTGGCACAGCAAATGGCACTAGACACCAGTGTTTAACTGCAAAGTAACTGTCTGTGTACCCACACCTAAGTTATCCCTTGTAAGGTGATGTGACTTAGCCCAAAACATCAGTGAAACAATGTTGTCTCCCTTTTTACTTCATGAATTGAGAATGTGCAAATGGACAGTCACTCCATTTCTTTTAAGCTGCGACATTGGTCATATGTCCAAATAAAAAAATCACAAAATGAAGTCCGGGCTTATTGTCCATTACCAACCAACTTTGTCACTCCTCCTTTTTCATTCTTTTTCTAAATACCATCTGATTCTATTTCTGTAATGTGATAAAATGTGCACAATCTGTTTTTTAGGTAAAGGGGTTATAGTTCTGTATCATTCTTTAATGAAGCATACAGGCACAAACATTAATTTTTGTTTGCTAATAGAGATATATCTCAGTAGAATAACAACTTCAAAAAATCAACCAATAATGAGAATTTGCCTTTAATTAAGTGTTTCACCAAATGGAATAGTAGGGAGAAGAATCTTAGGGAGCCATAATTAAATTTAATGAGACTGATTCTCTGAACTCTACTCCACCCAGATGGCAGCAGTAAGATGTAACTGTGTCACTGCCAACAATGACAGTGTACAAATAGAACATAGTTATTATTCTTCTGAAGTGAACCAAATTTTTTTGTCTTTTTTTTCCCCCACTACCTCCACTATTAATGCATTGTTGGGTTACATGATAACATGTTAACAACATACAACTATTGCAGGCCCAGTCAGGGCCAAGGATGAACCTTCTGAAAAAAAGTGTTTCAAAGGGAAAATCTTGAGAGGAACCAGTTGCTGGGTATGTTACCTTTCTGCCTCACATACACCACATGCTTTAATTGGTCCAGTGGAAATATGATGGAAAGCTGTCATCACTACATTGCCAATCCAAGGGAACTTCACTTCCTTTTTCCAAAAATTGTGAGTGGCCACTGAATAGGGCTGCCAGCCATTCCAGAAGGCACATCGGTTTTACTGTCAATACAGCATCTTCAGGTGCAGGGGATCAGTATCGTCCCAATGACACTGACGTCTGCAACCATAGTGACATTTTTCTAACCCCATACTCATACCACTTCCAACTGAGATGACTCACCTAAGAACTGATCTGAGAGGAGCGATGTGGGTAGGAATGGGAAAAATCCTTTTTGGTTCTTACGTGTTAGTTCACTTTCTTCTGTGAAAGATGGATACCAAAATTCACAAGCCATTTCCCATTCTGTCAAGGACTGTGCAAGGACAAAATAATAGCATACATAGTGGGACATTTAAATGCGACTTGAAGAGCATACTTTGGAGTAGGTTGAGGTTAGATAAAGTACCGTATCATCCTCCAATAACTTCCATATGCATTAGAGTACAGTGATAGTAATGCATTCACTGTCTTATCTTCTTAATCCTCTTGCTTGTGGAGCTGAGGCATGGGTGGAAATCAAGATTAAAAGATAGGAGTTTAGATAATTGTGCATAGCTAGCCCTGAAAATATTAATTTTTGTCTTTGAACTGTGCTAGTCATGGTGGGGAGTAAATTAATGCAGGATTAGAAACATTTTATACAAGATGTGATACAGGGCCAAATTGAAGAGCCCTATTCCCTGTTAATTAAACAACACAGTTCATATTGTTCAAAAATAGTGATTTAAGGAGCAGAAATGCAAATTAGAAAATATTTTGGTCTGCTTATGTTCAATTTTAATTAACTGGAGACATACTAATTTGACAAGTGTTTCACAACACAGAACTTGTAAAGGGAGAGTTGAAGGTTATGCTTTGCCTGTAGGCTATATTTTAAGTACAACTGCATTAAAAAAAAATCTTAAATACATACTCCAGTCTTACAACATAAGACATTTAAAACACTTTACTCTAGGCTTTTTATCAAACAAATGGTTTTGCTTGGCATAAAATTACTGGTTAAATATTTCTGAACTTCACCACTACATACTTCAACAAACATAACTGATCATTTGATTTTGTTTCAGTCTAAATTCTAGAAGCAACACACATGCAGTGGAATACAGCTCACCTAACATCAGCATTCTAGGGGTGGTCATCCCATGCTAAGCTGGGTGTCTAACATAAAATATAACTCAGTCTTCAGAGGTAAAAATCTCACTTCAGTGATGAAAGAGGAAGCCTAAGTGATTAACCTAAGATTTAAGCATTTCATTTTTTTCAGCAATAAACTGAAAAAAAAACCCCAGGTGAATCCCACTTTTTAGGTTATTGATACCAAATTTGTTCAGGCAAATAACTTTCTAGATTATATTTGCTTGCTGAAGAAGCAAAGTAGGAGTGATTCATTTCATGTTAGATTTTCTGCAGAATTCAGTGGGTTTGGATCTCCTTGGAATTGACAGTGTAGATGTTTTGTTCTGTAAACCTAAGCTCCTGTTTCTATATCATACTGGGATATCTCCCAAGTATTAAATGTATGTTATGAATACTAGAAAACATAAAATTGGAGGTGAAGCATCGAACAACTTAAGTAGTTGAGTACTATGCCTTTGTATCTTCGATGTCTGGGTGAGAAATATGAAGATAAAGATTTTCTTCTAATTTCTGTCTTACATTTATTAACAGCCAATTTTCCTTCCATTATATTTGCTTCCACTATGTATATCTGTGGCTCTCCTTCAACAATGACACTTAAAATCATGAGTTACTCCCCATTACTTGTGCTTCTCAGGTTAATTCTTTTGCTCTGGAGAAAAAGACTTCTCCCCTAGTGAGACTCTGCTTCCCGAAGATTTTAAAGAAATCTTTAGAAATAGGATTCCCCACTCGATTCTGGGAGGATCATCTTCTCTTTTATGGGTTGCAGCGTCATGACTGAGAACTGATTCTAGGAAAAAATGATCTTCAAGATATGTCTGAGAGAGCAACAGTAGAAGAAAGGCAACGTCTCAGTCTGGTCAATCTCACACATAGCTGTGTGATGGGCTTCATGAAATATCCAACCGGTAGTTGAATATGGTGAAGAGAGGAATGGGAATATGAAGTGATAAGTTACCTGAGAATGATACTGCTAAAAGAGGGCCTACTTGTGAATTTTAAAGTTTTCCAGAGTGCCATTTCTGCTTTTCCATTGTACAGTCAAATCAAGTGAACATTTTCAGGTTTGAGTAGTGGGAAGCAGTCATATTTTTGTATTCTTGGAGGTCACCACATTTTGATTACCTCAGGGTGAATTGCTTGCCCTTTTTAATGCCATAAGTTGTGCTTAATATCACAGTGTTCAGGTACTGATAATTGTTCCCTGAGCAGGGAGATCCCTGAACTTTTCTGTAAGGAAATTAATTTTTTAAATACAATTCTTTGAGCAGCCATGTGATTAAGTTTAGGGAATGGATCTTGTAAAAATATGGCAAAGTCTTCATCTGAAGACAAAGTTTACTTTCCACAGAATTTTCCAGATAATTTTGCTCTTTAAGGAATCGTTTTTAGTTAAACACAACAGGACACACAATTCTTTTCACAATGAGCACTAAATTAAACTCTTTTCTTTTTTAATACATAAGGCCAGTGGCACAGGCAATAATAGAGAAGTGTGCAAAAATTATTAAATTCACTAAGTGACGTCAAGTCTTCTTGGAGAAAAACTCTTAGATGGAAAGTTTGAAGTATAACTAAAGATTTGATTAAGGTCTGATAGCTGTTACAGGAGGTGAAGTCTTCAAACCTTTCTCACAATCTTTTGAAGCAGAATCTCTTGTTCAAGTCAGTCAGTGGAGCCAAGGAGCTGGAAAAACCATGTCTCTTGACAGTAGACCAGAACTGAGAGAGCGAACATAGATTAGGAGGCTTAAAAGATTCGAAGAGCTGCAGAGGAACTGTAATAGGAAAAAAGAGTAGACTTAGCAGTTCTGCCTCATCCCAGTACCAGCTGTAACTATTCCTCTGCTGATAGGAACAACAGAGTTGTGTTGTGGAGCAACATCAGGGATATATGAGGAACTGGCATTTCCTTCAGCTTCTGAATCTCAGTATGGTGGGTTGACCTTGGCTGGATGCCAGGTGCCCACCAAAGCCTCTCTATCCCTCCCCTTCTTCAGCTGGACAGGGGAGAGAAAATATAATGAAAAGCTCGTGGATCAAGATAAAGACAGGGAGAGATCATTCACCAATTACTGTCACAGGCAAACCAGACTTGACTTGGGGAAAAAAAAAAAATTAATTTATTACCAATCAAATCAGAGTAGGATAATGAGAAATAAAACCAAATCTTAAAAACACCTTCCCCCCACCCCTCCCTTCTTCTTGGGCTTAACTTTACTCCTGATTTCTCTACCTCCTCTCCCTGAGTGGTGCAGGTGGGTGGGGAATGGGGCTTGTGGTCAGTTCATCACATGTTGTCTCTGCCGCTCCTTCCTCCTCAGGGGGAGGACTGCTCACACTCTTCCCCTGCTCCAGCGTGGGGTCCCTCCCACAGGAGACAGTCCTCCACCAACTTCTCCAATGTGAGTCCTTTCCACAGGCTACAGTTTTTCACAAACTGCTCCAGCATGGGCCCTTTCCACAGGGTGCTGTCCTTCAGGAACAGACTGCTCCAGCGTGGGTCTCTCACAGGATCACCAGTCCTGCCAGAAAACCTGCTCCGGTGTGGTCTCCTCTCTCTCCATGGGTCCACAGGTCCTGCCAGGAGCCTGCTCCAGCACAGGCTTCCCACAGGGTCACAGCCTCCTTCGAGTATCCCCCTGTGTGGGGTCCTCCACGGGCTGCAGGTGGATATCTGCTCTACCATTAACCTCCATGGGCTGCAGGGGGACAGCCTGCCTCACCATGGTCTTCACCACGGGCTGCATGGGAATCTCTGCTGCAGCACCTGGAGCACCTCCTCCCCCTCCTTCTTCACTGACCTTGGTGTCTGCAGGGTTGTTCCTCTCACATATTCTCACTCCTATCTCCGGCTGCAGTTTCCCAGTTTTTTTTCCTCCCTTCTTAAACATGTTATCACAGAGGTGCTACCACCATTGCTGATGGGCTTGTCCTTGGCCAGCAGTGGGTCCATCTTGGAGCTGGGTGGCATTGGCTCTATCAGACATGGGGGAAGCTTCTAGCAGTTTCTCACAGAAACCACTCCTGTAGCTCCCCCCACTACCAAAACCTTGCCATGCAAACACAATACACTCAGTTTCCCAGACTGTTTCAGTTTCAGACAACCTTCTAAGGCTTCCAGGATGTGCCTCAGAAGATATCCCTGTCTTGTTTTTCATATCTTGAATCAGTGGAAAACTGTCATGGTGAGAGCCTTTACAATTAGTGACAGATGGGGAGTATAGTGTTTGTCTATACTTGGGGGTTTTTTGGAAAAAATACCCAAACCCACCTTTTTTTTTACTAAAATATTCTAGATCAGCTTTTCTAAATTCTTGCACCTGTGCATGCTCTGATTCCAAAACAATGATTTTTTTTTCTGGTATGACCATAAGAAATGTTGAAAATGGCTTATACTAGGTCAGAATAAGAACAGATTGGCATAATCTGGAATGAATAAGTGTCTTATCCGTGAGTGAATGCTAGTCTTATCCGACATTAAATTTTCTGTGTTAACAAGCTATGAATTTCTCAGCAGAGTTCTGTTTGGATACCTAAGCACTGACCTTGCGAATGTTAGGGCTACATCTACAGTATCAAGACATGTCTGTGGACATGCCATGCCCATAATTATAGAGTAGGTTACTTTCAGGATGAATGGTTGCATACAAACTGGCTGTTGGGGAAGATACAGCCTGTGATAGCTCCTGCTGCATGCCTCGGAATTGTTGAAATGTGGCTAGCTAGCGAAGGTCTAAATGGCATCCGGGCCCCCTCCAATGGCTTAGCAGTGTAGATGATCGCCTGTTACTGCCCTGGCACTACTTAATACACTGGTATAGAAACAGCTTTAGAGAACTCAGGTCCTAATGTACCATGTACCTAGTGGTTTCTCTGATGTCCTGACTTGGAGTACTGAACTGGACTATGATTAGCAATATTTCCTCAGAGTCACCAGTAGCTGAGAAGACTACGTTCCCATACAAGATTATTCATACTGTTTTAATGTGTATGTCTAGTAGGCTGCCCAAGTTAGGACTAAGCTCACAAGGTTCCCTATAAAATCAACAGAGAGAAAAGCACCTCCAGAGACTGATTCGGGGCATGCAAACTGGGCCATGCTCTGTGTTGCCCTCTAGAGGAGCCAATCTTTTTAGGAAACAAAAAAAGCCTCCTGACAAGGGATTCTTTTTTTTCACTGAATTGCACAAAACTGACTGGTTGCTACTGGCAACTCTGCAATCGTGACATCATGATTGAGTCTGCCACCCTCACTCAAAGTAAAAAGAACACCTTTTGGCACTTAAACAAGTCTCTGAGTCACTCAGAATCAGATTCACATCTCTGAAAGAACCGATCGCTAAGAGAATCTCTCTTACCAGGATGATGACAGCTGCTCTGTAGTCTCTAAAACGCACAGATGCCAAGCTCCCCATAGTGGCATTGCTATGATTTGGGGCATCTGCCTACACACAACTTATGAACTGCAGCTTGATTTCAATGAACCATCTGCATTCCTGTTTGTTCCTATGCCTTGTACTTCCTTATGTGGAAAAGGGGAAGCATAATACTTACATTCCTGTCTTAAAATTACCTCTTTTAAAAGGCTATTATTTAGTGAAGGTTGGGTCTAGTCTAGGAAAAGCCACATACCTTATTACAGCTATGGGATTTCCATAGAGAAGAATAAAGAAAATCAATCTTAAAAGTAAGAATCATACTCCTACTCTCCATTGCTCAATGCAGTTTGCTCTTACCTGCTGTAGGCAAATATTTTTTTACAAAAAGTGGCAGACCACATATGGGATCTAAAGCTAGGTGTCAAGTCAAACTTTGGCAGATAGTGTGAGTGTCCATATAGCAGGGAATTATATATGAATGATGCAGGTGCATGCCACAGCATAGTTATAGATGAGAGCTGAACCCACTGATGGGCAAGAGCCATTGTTGTGAATAGTGGCTGTTAAAGAGTGATGTTGTGTTTGTCTTGGAGATCCACGGCCATGGATATGCAGCCCAGATTGTTAAGATAATTGAACTCTGGTAGCAATTCCCCCAGTTTTGACCTCAGCCTCAACTCCCTCATGTTTTCCAGCAACTTTTGACCAATGTAAGAAGAGATGCTAATCACATTGCCACCTTCTTCCAGGGTCAGCCCCTCTCACTGACCAACAAACACCCATGAGACAGTTATTCATATCCATTTGCCCTTCAGAGAGCTGCTGGATAATGAACTGGGCTTTCTTCATTTCCTCCAAACCTTCAGAGATTTTGCTGAAGAAATTCAGGTGGGAGGCTGATTGCAACCCGGAGCCTTTGGAAAACCACTAGAAAGCATTGACTCTAAAATGTTCACTTCATTGACTTTCACTGGGAGCAGGGGAAGTCACAAGTAAAGGGATGATGATGAATAGTCGTTAAAGAAAAAGTATTAGTGTTGAAGTGCATGTAACACTGGAAGAGGATACAGGTCCTAGATGCAAGAAGGGACCTGTGTGAGACCTGGAGAAGCTGAGCAGCAGTAAAACTGCTGGCAGCAGAAGCAGGAGCACAAAGCCAGAAGCAAGCAGAAAAGACAACTAGGAAAAAAAGAGGTGCAAAGAAGGATCTGGGAGAGGCAATTTTTACATTGTGAATCTCCCTTATCAGAGCTGGCAAACAGAGAGAAGTCAATGTTATATTTTGATAGCTAGATCGGAATTATATCAAATGCAACAAGCAAACTCCTTCAACTTAGTTATCTGGGGAAAGAGAAGATGTCATTGAATAACTAATGCCCTGCAGGTAGCAGTCAAGAGCGGAATAACTTTGGAATGACAAATGAATTATGCAATGTACCAGGGCAAAGGAGAGAGGGATTTGCCAATATCAAAATTGCCAGTCATTGATTATAAAAATGATTGGAATAAGGGGCAAAGAAGACAAAAGAAAATAGGTAAAAAATATTCACAGTGAGGGCCATTTTCTTGCTCCCATATTAGTTTAGTCGTGTGCTACTATTTCACACGAAATATCTGCTGAAAGCAATCTAATTTACAGAACAGTTTCAAAAAAATCGTATCAGAAGCAGTGGATTCCTATATTGTTCAAAGAACAAAACTAACTTCAAAAGGAAGGCAGTAAGCCTTCAAAAAGATGAGAAAGACAGACAGTGATATACAGAGTGCACAGGAATGAGGAGGAAGGAAAGAAAGAGTGATCATTACGGCTAGAAGTTTCTTTCAACTCCAGACATAATTCATGAAAAGAGGAAAGACATTCTCGAGAGGAATGCAGATCCATATATGAGATGTTGTATAACAAGTTGCAGTTGAAAGGAACTTCAAGCAGATATTTTCAGTGTTAAACTTAAATGCCTTGGAAAAAAAAAATTGAGAAAAAAGAAAAGGAGAAAGGCTTTTTATTCTTTATAATGGTCAGGATTGTACACATAAAACCTTTCAAAGCAGTGTAAATATTTAAGTAGCTGCAATGAAAAACTTTTATATTATCTGAGGATGAAAGCTTATTTCTAAAATCACATTCCTTTGAGTCTCTGACCAGAATAAAACTTGAGCTTTTCCATTCTAACCCTCTGCACAACAGGCTTTCAAATCTTCCCATCATCCATCCCCACTCCTTTACGATTTCCGTTTCTCCTTCATTGAGCAGGTAACTAGTAGAGTGTTTGAGCAGTTAAAACTAAGTTCTCTATTCCCATAGAATTCATGTCAGTGGGAACAGGGATTTTAGCAAATCAGATAATGTCAGGACAATGCTTGTAAAGGGCTTTTTAAATGTAAGGCTCTTATTGTGGTTGAATTTGCCCCCAGGAGTCTCAATTGTGTTCTGTCATTGAACTCCGAGACCAAATTAATTCTTGCTTCTAGGCCTCAGTTTCCAATTTTAAGCTTCTGAACATAGCCTAATTATTGTTTGTATTTTCCCTGCCTTATCAATATTTAAAACCAAATGGTAAGATACTACTGGGTAAGATACTACATTATCCAGCAGCTGTCTGAAAGGCAGGTGGATATGAAAAATTGTCTCAGGTGTGTTTATGCAGGTAAAAAACCTAGTTATTCTAATTCCCTGACTAGAAAGAAGCATTATATCATTATAGTTCTGTTTCATCATCTTTCATTCAAAAGAATTAATAAATAAATAAATAAATAAAATTAAAGAGTCCACCAACAAAGGAATTTAATTCTGCTCTGGAACGCTTCCACAAGCCAAAGCTGGTTTAAACCATAGATTTTGGCCCAGGTCAATAAACCTGAGGCATAAATATCTTGGGCTTGTGACAATATCACAATTTCATGTCCTGATAAGAAAAAATTAAAGTTCTCATGTTCTCTGGTTTAGAGAAAAGCTTGAGAATAGGAACAGGTTGTGTCCTGTACGATGAAGTCTGTACAATTTTACAGACAGTCAATTTCTCCAGGAGAGGACAAAAAGCAGTAAAGGGAGAAACACCCTTGTCCCAGAGGCATTGCCATGGTCAGTTAGACCACCACCGTTTGGAGGACAGTG
>VYZW01003066.1:0-18374 GCA_013401315.1 Balaeniceps rex | reverse complement strand
AGCTGGTTTAAACCATAGATTTTGGCCCAGGTCAATAAACCTGAGGCATAAATATCTTGGGCTTGTGACAATATCACAATTTCATGTCCTGATAAGAAAAAATTAAAGTTCTCATGTTCTCTGGTTTAGAGAAAAGCTTGAGAATAGGAACAGGTTGTGTCCTGTACGATGAAGTCTGTACAATTTTACAGACAGTCAATTTCTCCAGGAGAGGACAAAAAGCAGTAAAGGGAGAAACACCCTTGTCCCAGAGGCATTGCCATGGTCAGTTAGACCACCACCGTTTGGAGGACAGTGGTTTGGGATGGACAAACCACTACTCCACTGAAATGGAAACCTTGGGGAAAGCCAATGCAGCAGTCTGCAGAGGGATCTAGATTTCCAGCAATCAGCTCTGTCATGAGTAGCCGTACCTGCTTTAACAGTACTGTTTCCCTCTTCAGCAGTAGAGGGAAAAAACATGCCGCATCTGTGGCCACACGCTACTGCATTTCACCAGAATCCTGATGTCCAAACTGCCTAAATCAAGGACTGCCCAGGCTCCCACCTGGCATGTGAGACAGCTTCTCCTTCCTGTGGGATAGGGCACATGCGCTGAGAGTTTGTTGTATGTGCCCAGGATGTAGTTGGGGTGTCTCTGGGGTGCAGACCAGGACCTCAGCAGTCAGGTGTGGCTATCAGGCTCTTGTGATCTACAATGTAGCCTTGCTTGACAGAGGTGACAAGTGATGGCCCCAGTCAAATCCCAAAGATTGTTGTTCAGTGCTCTCAGTAGTCCCAAATATGGGTTCATGCATGTAGAGCACAGTATTTCTGGATGTTCAGTGCAACTATATCCTTAGGGAACAGTACTTTTAAAAGTGCCATGTCAGAGATACTGTAGGGAAGGAGGAATGGAAAGACTGGATCAGCCCTTTGGTTTCTTTTCACCTTTGTTGAATCCTAAATATGGTGTTAACATGATGAAAAATCAGAACCCAAGGGTTAAAAAAAAAGTCAATGCTCTCTCAAAAGAGAATAAACAAGCAGATAATTTCCTCCAGCACAATTAAAACATTACTTGTGGCAGCCTACCAAATTTTTGTCTCTAACCTCATTGAAACCAATCCTTTAAAAGTCACACCTTCTTTTGATTACAATGGTAAAATTACAAAATTTCTACCAAGCTAGATAAAGGAACAATAAAGACCAGAAAGATTATTCACTGTAATAAAGTAAGGCTGTGGCATGCTCAAATTCAGGTAATATCTTAGAAATTTCCAAAAGCATTTGCCAATCCACAAGGCATCACATCAATGTCAAATATTAAATCTGAGAGAACTGAAGAAAAGATATCAATATACCACCAGATTTCAGAGTGTTTAGAATGAAGAAAAGATTTTAGTACAAATGCTTAGGGAGCCAAACCACCTTTTCTGAAACCTATATGTGTTTACAAAACCAGGTATAGAGCTGATATTTCAAATTACTTGTGAAACTGGGGCAGGCATAGATCATTTACCTGGCCTAAGAGTGGAAACTTGAAACGAGGTTAATTCATAGCAGTAGCAGAAACCCGTAGGAGCACCAGAATGCAAAAGAAGATTTAGGGAACAGTGCACGAAATACCCTATATATGCCTGTCATAAATAGTATTTTGCAAGTTTTTAATGCTAAAGCCTGACTAAAAAGCATGTTATATGAAGAAAGCAAACAGTAATTTTGAGGAAATAATTTTACCTGAATATAGATTATATTTATGCATGTAAAAATAACAAAACCAGTCATCCTGCTTTTTGCACTTTAGACCAGGAGGAGATGTAAAAACAGGCATCAGAAATAGCTCAGTGTTAGACACATCGGTTGTGAGCCCAGTGCAAATAGTACCTCAGCTCTGTATCAGAGAAAAGAACAACATGGCAATCAAGAAAAGTTGCATTAATGTTATATCATGACTAATAATAAAATTACTTTGGTAATGCAAATTCCAATTAGAATACCAAAGAAAGGATGAAGGCTAAAATTTCTGCTGATGCTCTTAACATATAGCTAATTTCAACTAAAATTTGTAGATGCATCAGCTTACCAGCACTAAACCTGAGACAGGATATTCAGGCAGAAATAGAAAAAAAAGGAAAAAGGAAAAATACTGAGCCCAAAAAATGCATTATGAAATTTTGCAACAGAGCTGCTAACTGGCTACCAGGAAAGTTCTACCTGTTTTTCAGGGGTCCTGTAGGTTACTCTTCAGTCAGTGCAATATCTACTTGGAATAATGATCCAAAGTAAATTAATGGAAGGAAATAAGTCCTTTTAGCATCATTAATGGGTCCACAAGCTGGATAAGCAGAAAGGTGTCTACCGCAAGGCCAAGGAAGCTGCATATTTGCATAGACTGAAAGAACTAAAATGAGCCCCCTGCCAAAGTCTCACATTGAAGAAGGCAAAACTGGGGTGCTTGGGACCAGAAACACACATTGGCAAGAGCTAGTCATTGGCAGCTGTTTCATTAGGAGGGCAATTGCCTCACCACAGCTTGGATATTAATGATAGACACATGTAGCTGAGCAGGTCATATGGAATCAGACCTGTGGTAGAGAGCATCTGTTTGGCCTGCAAGAAGCTTTTCCGGAGTTACAGATGACAACATTGGTGTTTGGAATTGAAAACAATAGCGGGAAGATGTGGCAGATCACATCCATTGCCTTGTCCCTCTGGTAGGAATAGCAGGGCAGCGAAGCTAAAATTACAGCAGAACAAGATTGCTTTCTTAGTTACTGTAGCATGATATTCAGGACCCTGGCTCATGCCCCAGGAGCTATATCCTGTCCCTGGACAGGGAATAGGCAATGAAACAGAGTCATACCTAATGATAAAAAAACCACAAACCTTTCTATCGACACCTTTCTGAGCTGCCTATGCTGTCTGAGTTTTTTAGGTGAATGCCCAGACAAGGAGGCAATATGGATATTGTTACCTTCACACAATTCAGTGTGTAGCAAGGACCTGGAAAGCAGCAATGCCAGCTGTAACTGCTTCTGTGTAAATGGGCAAGCAACACTGCATGGTTATGCAGTGAGGCAAAATCTAGGGGACCACGACACATGGCTTTCCTGTCAGGTCCACTCTCACTGGTAGGAGGAAGACACCACCCACATGAAGAGGGATGTGTGCAGTCAGGGAGAAGTTCAACTAGAACATTCACATGCAAATCAACTGTACCCCAAATAGGAATATTTTCCAAAAAGTCACATCTTCTTGGCTACCCACTGTCATCTGTTCATGGTGTTGAAGTGCAAAAACTACAGGCTGAATAGAGAGGACTGCAGATGTGTAAAGGTTCTGCCCAAAGCAATGAGGAGGACAAAAACAAATTTTACTTCTGTACAAACTCTAGCTCCTCCAGTAGCTTTCATGATTGTTTCCAGCTTTCATAAAAGCTGTGAAAAGCAGGGAAAGCAGAAGGAAAAGATAATAGCCAGGTACTGCGCACCCAACAGACCACAGAACAAAGCAGAAGCAAATATTTTGACTAATTACTTCTTTCACTGCTTCAGTATTGCAAGCTGTTACTCTGGTTTCTGCAAAGTAAGCAATTTGTCTGACAGTGTCAGAACAGCCGTCGAGACAAAGCAGTGAGGCTTTTCCACCAGGCTTGCTATTCCAGCCTGTTTTGTTTCAGACAGCAAACTGCAGTTTACTGGCAGGCAGTTTGTAAATTTACCCAGCAATGAGAATTCGCTCACAGCACATCACCACTTTCCCGCAGCCAGTCAAATGTCAACAGTTGAAATGATTAAGACTCTGCTAAAGAAAGCTGTAAGCATCAAAGAAAATCTATGGCAGGCTATACCTGGATGTAGAAACATTATCACAAAAGGTATTAATTAACAACAACTTCGTACAGTATCTGATGTCAAGATGCTGTCATATATTGGTGCTCGCAATTCCTTCAGTAACAGAAATGACAACAGAAAAAGTGCAGGACAAAGGAAGGATACACAGAGACAAGCTAAAGACCTTTCAGATGTACGCTCTGGAGGACCTCAAGAAAATGCAACATGCAAGAGAATTCTGTAACGAGGCTGTGAACGGGCATTTAATTCACTCAACTCCTTATTATTCCAAATACCCATTAAACTTCAGTTACAGGACATGAGCAAACCCCTGAGAGGTTGATGATAGATATGAGAAGGCAATTAAAATGTTTAACTTACAGTAGGACAAAAGCAAGAGTCTCCTCAGAATCAGAAAGGGTCTCCTTGACACCAGCATCAAACTGCCTCCGCTATACAGAAACATATTTGGGCAGCGCTGAAGCGTGAAAGGACAGCCTTTCCAGGAACTTCCCTAGCTGCCAAGAAAGTTAAAAGTGAGATAATAAAAATAAAGGTTGGTGCTGATGGTTGGTAATGTACACGCACACACTACAAGCTTTATTATCTGAAGTGCATATGAGGAGCAGTGCATTGGGATATAGTTTCCTAATGCATTGGAAGATAAATTGTGATTACAGAGAAGGATGCAGAGAAATGTTCAGTGTATTATGACAGTATTTTGAGAGCAAAGGTTGAACGCTGCACTGTCTTGGCAGTCTGGTTTCCACTCTCAGCTTGAATACCAAGCAGATGGAATGTAAAATATTTCAATTAGTGGCAGCTATCATTAAAATGACTAAACATTTTGGAAAAAACCCAATGTTTTTACAATTACCGTGCTTTAAAAACTAATGACTTCTTGCATTATTTGAGGTACATAGGCTCATTTTGAAATGGTTTTCTGTTTGTAGCTTTTATTCTGAGATTATAAAGAGTATGCACCACATCGTGGTTGGCAAACCAGGTTCCTAGTGAGGCCATTGATATGTTTGTCACCAGAATTCCTTGACTTGAGCCATGTCAAGCAACTCTGGTACTCATAGAGAGGCCATCAAAAGTGACAGGGTAACTGACAGCTCTGACAAGTGATTGTAGAATACCCTACATTGTACTTTGCAGTGGGAAAATGACCTAAACCTTACTGTTAATTCTAAATACCCCTCAGCAGCATGTGTTCCTCCACAGCGTATTATTATATTGTCAAAAAGGTTAGCAGAAAGCAGAGCTACTTCCAATGCATGACTGAATTGTTCCTTGTTTCTACCATGTCCAAGGAATAAAGTTCAGAGATGATGGTCATGGTGCAGAGCATAAACACCAGCCAGCTTTTCCCCTTCTGTTCACGTAATGTTTAACTCCCTTTCTCAATACATTGCGGAGATTTTCTCTGAAGTCAGGATCAAAAAAAAAAAATCCTTCTTTTATGTTCTCTGTGTAAATGATCTCAGACAGAAAAATTGCACATCAACGAGTAATAAAAAGGAAAACCTCACATACAAGGAAGGAGCACGGATGTAAAGAAAGATAAGTAAAAATTCTAACAAAAGCTAAAAGTACCATTTTGAGGTTTTCCTCTTTTTCTCTGTTTTTGGATCTAAAACAAGCTTATGTAAGACTGTGGGGGTGTTTGTTTATGTGTGGAGGTGTATTTAACTTCACGCTAGCTCTTTCCAAAGAAATCACCTAAAGTTGATATCTGGAACCTTTGATTTGATGGTCTTCATATCTACTTGCTTTTTCTCTTGCAGTCTTTCCACAGGGATGTTTTTACTGGTATCACTAAGCTTTGATTTAGGCTATTAAATCATATTTTGCTCTCCAATCTACCTACTGACATTTTATTCTTTCTATGGAGATAAAACCTCTATTATTGTCAAGTGGATCTGAAAGCATTTTCTGCCTTAAGGTGTTTCTCTGTTACACATGGGAAGGAATGGGAAGAAATGAAGATGCTCTTATGGACACAGGCATTTGATCCATTAAAAAGCTGTAACTAAACACAAGTGCTAAGCTCTACCTTTACTGTATTATCCCTAGCACTAGTTAAACATCCAGCCAACACAGGGCTTCACTGTTCTACACCTAAGGGGAAAAGAGGTCTGTCTTGAGGTCTGTTTTCAAGATGAGGTTGAAAATTACAGCTAGTGTTGTAGAAGCGTTAGTCCAAAAGGAGGTACCATGCTGGGAGCTACCCAGATGGAGAAGGACTGGCAGGGAGCTGGGGTAGCTCTGAGGTGGGGAGCAATTGGCCCCCAAGTGATGTAAGTGTCTCACTGGGAATGCTAGCAAGAAGGTCTGTATCAATACATTCTGGTTTAGGAGCTGTCACAAACAATCACACCATATGTAACAGTAACAAAAAATACTGAAATACTAACGTAAAGCATTTTCCAAGGCCTATAACTAGGGTTTTTACTAATATGTTGGTGTTGGTAAAAAAAATCCCATCTTTAGCTGACATAGGTGGGTACAGTTTTTGAAGATGATAATGACCTTGAATGTCCTGGTACTTCATGATAAAAACAGGATTAACAACACTATAATGATCGGTGAGTGGAAAAGTACCTGATACAGATACTGAGAGATGCCAGTGTACAGGGTGTCCATGTCCAGGTGTTGGCAGCAGGGGCTGCAGGGAGGCTGGCTCCAGCGGCCCCACCGCAGGACACAGCTGAGCCCCTCAGCCAAGCTGGGGGTGCCGGGGGGAAAACAGGTTTCCGAAAGGGCAAAAGGCGGCACAGGCAGAGGAGGAGGAAGCCCAGGAGGGAGCAGCAGCAGAGGGAGCCCCAGGCCGGAGGAGGAGGAGGGCAGGAGGTGCTGCAGGCCCGCAGCAGGGATCCCCTGCAGCCCTGCAGAGACCCCGCTGGAGCAGAGACCCACCCTGCAGCCCGGGGAGGGCCCCACGCCGCAGCAGGGGGAGATTTCCTGCAGGAGCTGCGGCCGTGGAGAGCCCAGGCGGGAGCAGGTTGTCCCTGAAGGACTGCAGCCCGTGGAAGGGCCCGCGCTGGAGCAGGGAGAGGTGTGAGGAGGGAGGAGTGGCCGAGGGGGGCTGGGATGGACTGACCGCAACCCCCATGGCCACCCCTGCGCCCCTGGGGGGAGAGGAGTTGGGATTGAAGGGGTGAAGCTGGGCATGGGGAAATGGGGTGGTGGTGTTTTAATTTTGTTTTTGTTTCTCACTACCCAAATGCATTTTAATTGGCAATAAATTAAATTATTTTTCCCCATGTCGAATCTGTTTTGCCCATGATGGTAATTAGTAAGTGACTCTCCCTGTCTTTATCTCGACCCATGAACTTTGCCATCCTATTTTCTCCCCCTGTCCTGTTGAGGAGGGGGGTGAGTGAGTGGCTGGGTGGGAGTTTGGGCCTTTGCCAGGGCTGACCCACCAAAGTCATACTGGAAAGTTCTAATGAAGATTTCCTGAAGCAATCTATGAGATCTTATATTGAAATCCATGCAGCAAACCCTCTGTTTAGGTTGGCTACATCTTTTAAAAAAACAGGCCCATTTTTACCTACATAGGCTTTCCCAGACTCTTTTTACTGCAGAAATCTAAAACGATAAATTAATTGACATCACAACCTCCCTTGAAACCAACGGTTGAGATGTGCTTCCCCGTATCTTGCTGAGTGTCAGAATAGTCTTCTGGTTGTCAGTGTTCACTGGAAGAAACTCCCCAAGGCCACCGCGTTTCCATTTCCCAAAATAGTTTTTGCAGTTTAAATGTATACCCCCTGGATATGCAGCAGTGACGATGCAGGAGCTGGATATCTCCTAGTCCCTAAACACCACACCTGGAGATATGAAGTCCCCTGATTGTAGCCAATTACAGTCACCCTGAAAATCATATATAATTCAAGCCAGAGGAAGATGAAAGAAGGATACATTTACTAAACCCAAAACAGACACATCTGCAAAGCTTTGTAGAAGCAAAAAGAATTAAAAATACATGCACCTGCCTAGAGATAACCTCTAACCTTTTTTCTCACCCTGTATGTCTTGGCTGATACACTGACAGGCTCTCTTCCTCTTTGCTGCTGAAAATGTCACATCTCACCGACAACTGAACTCTAAGATTGCCTGCACAAAACCAGTCCAAACATTTAGGGCACACCTTTTTTTATAGTTCTGATCCATCTGTTAGGATCATTCATACTTCCTATATACCATGTCTCTGACCCAAGAAGAAAGAGGACTGGTCATTCTCATCACACTTGCTTGAAGATGCTGATATCTGTGGGTCTGGCATAAACAGTTTTACCTGCATTGCCAGAGGGTTAATAATAATCTTTGTTCTTGTCTAAACTTCTAACAAGTCTTTAATGCGCAGTGAAGCATGGTGCCCTTTTCTAGTGAGTGAGGAAATTTCACACCTCAGACTGATGGCTTTTCAGAGTCAGCTCTAGTATTTCACATACAACATCTAGACCAACAGTTTTTATGGAGACAGATGCGTGAGCTAAATGCAGATTGTTACTGGTATTTGCCTGAGACCAGATATTAAGGTCATCAAGGACTTTAGGTGTTTAAGGTTTTGGCCATTTTGAAAGATAACATGACAGCCTGCCAGAGCAAAAAAAAGATGGCAAGAGAGTGCACTGATGACTGTTGCGTATAGCATCAGCATCCTTGCTGAACTTGTGCTCCTCATAAAGCTGCACTTGGAAACTTGAAGATACTGGGGCTGCAGACAGAAAGTAATACTAAATTATTTATAAGAGCAATTGGGACTGAACAGGTTTTGCTGCCAGGCCGGTGGTTAGAGCCCAGCCTGTTGCGTTACCACAGTGATCACAACACTTGCCTTCTCTACAGCATCTGTTCAGAATGACGTTTTCCCAGGCTGTATGTATGTACTATTAATATATTATTTAACAAACACTTGAAGGGGTGTGATGGTGTCAGGAACATTTTGGATAACAACTCTTATTCCTCCCACTCTGCTGTCACTTCATTTGTTTCCCACAAGCGTACTTCTCAACTCCGAATTTGATCCCTGATATCTATGAAATGAAAGAAAAAAGTATGAAGAAAGCATATACTTTTTTCTTGTTTGTTTTAAATTAGGGATAAGTAAATGGTTCAAACTCAGAAAATAAATCTTCCCCAAACCCAAACGGCTTTGTTTTTCCTTTGGAGTCATTCTAATTTTAGTGAAATCTCAAACCAATTATGTTAATTTTTTTTAATATCTTCATTAAAAAGCAACATAAAGCACTCTATTAACTTTACGCTTCGTTCCCATGAGCCTCTGCACTATGCATTGTCATCACAACACAAGCAAAATCAACCTTTATCAACGAAACACCTTTACCAGCTACTTCTTCTGGAATGTGGTCAACTGTCTTCAGAAATAACCTGTTTCTCTTTGTTGACTACTGAAGAAGATAAAATTGGATGCCAAATGGCTAAAGCTGGAAAATGATTCTCACCTATTTAAAATGTGAAAACTTATGTGAAAGCAGCTGCATACTCAGCACCTGTAATTTTTTTTTAATACTCATAGTGCTTCTTACCCACCTACGGTATCACCCTCCTTCCTTCCTTTTGCCAGGCAGCATTCCTAAAAAGAGACGTAGTCCCCGTCCTTGAGAGTTTACACATCTAAATAGCCAATGCAGATTTCTAGCAGAAGAACAGGAAGAAACCACAGGTTTCTTGTTGGGAGGTTACAAATGAAGAAGCTTGTTAGAAAGGAAAGACTCGAAGCCTGCAGAAAACACTGGATGGACAAGAAGGACAAGAAAGATAGGAATGGGAAAGGTGGGAGATTAGGAGGAATTATGAATACCCTATAGGTTTCTAGAAGCAGGGGGGATTGCTTAAAGCTCCAGAAAGATGTGGTAAAAAGCCAGCAGGATAAAAGAAAGGTAGGAATGGGAAAGGTGGGAGATTAGGAGGAATTATGAATACCCTATAGGTTTCTAGAAGCAGAGGGGATTGCTTAAAGCTCCAGAAAGATGTGGTAAAAAGCTGGCAGGATAAAAGAAGCAACTCCAGAGAAAGGCGGGGACCACAGAACATAAAATCCTCTTCTCATGCATTGCAGAGCAGTTCCTTTGCAGGAGAAAAGTTGCAGGCCCATAGGTATGTCACCTTTTTCACACTGCATTTCATTCTGATCCCAGATGAAATACAGCTATGACAGCTTATTTACTACTGCACTTGAGACCTTGTAAGTTCTTTTGAGTTTTCCCTTCAGAGACTTTAAAGTTATGGAAGAAAGATACAAAAAGGACTTTGGTGTAAAAATTTTCCTGTCCTTTATCTGCTGTAAAGATTGGTTAAAAAGAATGTTAAATTCCTTGCTTTTTCTTTAATCTCAGTTATGACCCTTCTCTTGACATTAGTTTATTTGGTCCCGTGTTCCTGTATGTGCCTCCTTCTTTTTTTTCTGTTATGGATAACATCTCAGTGTTATTATTATCATTTACTTTGCCACTTTTCCGAGCTTCCCTTGGCTTTCCTTATTTCCGATTTACACCAGACCTCGCGTCTGTCTTATTTGGACAAGATCTGTCTTATACTGTGTTATTTACACAAGATTCCCATATGTTTTTTAAGAAGGCTTCTTTAGCCTCAGAAAATGTGCTCATTTTTCTGCTTAATGATGTGGGCTTCTTTTTTTTTCTTGGTATTCGTTGTCTCTGGAATTGCTCCTCACATACCTTCTATGTCAAATTTGTAGAGTGTAGGGTGTTCTTTTTGTATTACATTCTTCAGCATGCTGTTAACCTTTTCTATCAGCATTTAGAGTTTGCCCTTTCACAGTTCGTTGTCACAACATTTGCCTTCTGGGAGATACTTTTAGCTATAATATCAAATCTAATTTTGTCCTGAAGCCCAACGGAACCCATGTAACCTTTGTAGATCAGTATAATAAATATGATTTTACCACGACCAAATGCAGGGGATTAAACTCTATATTTTACATTGCCATTACTAACAAATGCTTCTTCCAGTCTGACTCCTTCTTGGTTAAGGCGATGACTTGCAGGGCTTTGGTCCTACCTAGGAGATGACTTCTAAATTCATGCAATACCATGACTTCTGATATTGCTCAATTTTGCTTTGTTTTGAACAAAACAGATCAAATGAAACAAGTACAAGAACACTGTTGAATGCACGTCCTGTATAGATACAAATGCAGAGACGAAGAGGAGTATCTAATAGCACGCATTAATATAGATGAAGATAAATGCAGACACGGAGATTTAGTTATCAAATAAATCAGGTAAAAGTAGAAAATAGACACAAGTTCTCTTCACACCTGCATTTATACCTTACAGAAGGTAGGGAGGTAAGATGTATTAGTATATAGATAAAGCGACATAGATGTGTACCTAACATACATGTTTTAGTCCAAAATACAAGCCATAAACAGCTTTTTTGGGTGCACTCTTTATTCTCCTGAGCCACGTGTCAGTGTGAAAGCCCCATAACCTTTTGTACATTTTTTATTGTTTTATTTTTGTCTATAAAAGTCTTGATATTGAAAATGTTGGGAAATGAAGTCATTAAGCCCAGCATTAGCTCCGGGGGTGGGGGGGAGGGTTGACAGGAAGATACAATCACTGAGCTATTTACAGGAATTGAAATTTGAAGCTCGTATGAGAAATATGTGCAGGAGTGGTAAAGAGGAAAGGTTTTCAACTGTTGCCATTACCCTGAATGGGTGCAATGGAAAAATTAAAAACAAACCAGGAGAAATTACATAAATATTCATCACCTGCTACTTCTTCATCTTCCTAAAAGATAGACAGAGTTTTTGAGAAGAGGAAAAATTCCAAGTATGAATTGGTGGTGGTGTCATAAAGAGAAAAATGTTTCCTTTTTTTTTTCAAGGGGCTTAATCTTCAAATAAAATGAGAGATGACAAGTAGATAAAACAAGGTGCTGGACGGGAGTTAAGGACAATAAATAAAGGAGGTTATTAGAGATGCTGTGTTCAGAACTGGCTACTACTTTCACGTTTTCTTCCTCTTTGCTTCTTAAGTTAAGTCTTCTGTGAAACTTGTTGGACTCTGGAATTTTTTTTCCAGTTGACTGTGGAACTTGTATTGAAACAGTAAAAACTGAGTTTATAGTTGCTATTAACTGTGTTGCAGCCCACAAATCCCCTGTGGTTATTAGTGAAATCACTCGCATTACCTTTTTTCTTACTTTGAAAAGAACTGTGATACTTTACCAGTTGGTACAATGGTGTAGGTACCCCAGCTGGGGAAACAGAATTTCAGACACACCAGGTTTTTGTCCTGCAGCTGTTGTACATGAAAGTGGTGGTATAAAAGCTGTGAGAATTGAGTGTCTTTTGCCTTGTCTCTCTGAACCTTCAGACACTTGAATGGACATTTGTGTTAGATAGACAGAGTCACCAGTGTCTCTCAGGCAAGCCCGACCTTGGAAGCCCTTGTCAATCAACCTTTCACTGAACTTGTCTTACATTCCAAATTAAACTTGTTCCCTCTGGAAACCCTGGGAAACCAGGTGGATTCTCTCACAGAAAAGCAGTGACCTCCTGGAGAGTGAAACTCAGTAGAAGTCTTGGAAAAACAAGATATGCTCGGGTTGTGTTACAGCGGCCACAGCTGCTGACACCTAAATGTCTGCTGAAGCATCTAGACTGCCTGAAATATCTGTATCACAGGAGGAAGAGCAGACTGGCACTTTGCTGTATTCTGCATCCACTTACGAGCATTTTACTTCACTGTAATACTAAGAACAGGAAAGGTTATTAATAGATGCCAGAAAATGTGAATTCAATTATGGCATATTGCAAAATCCTCAGATGTAAAGTAGATTTACAAGGTACAGATATATATTTAGTCCAAATAATAATGATGAACGTAATTGCCCTTTTATAATAAGTGACAGAAGGAAGAAAGGGGTAAATTGTTTTTTGTGACTTTCATGTTCAGAATCAGAAACTCCTGAGCATGAGTGATAAACAGAGCTCACTGAAGCTCATACAGAAGAAATTTTTAATGAGAAAATATACTTCATCTCCTACACATTTTTAGCAATTATTTGAACAGTTTTAAAAAGTCAGGAATAACAGGGTAGCCAGTTGGAGAAAAAAAAAGGTGTTATATTCAGAAATATATTATTTAAACTTGCAACTGTTACCAACTGGAATTACAGGCAAAAGAGACCATAAAGTCTCTCTTCTGTTCTTCTTATATCAAGAATGGCTGTATTTTTTTAATAATAGGAAAGAAATTTGGTTCTTGGATTCAAATTAAACACTAATTTTCACCCACATATATCCTCGGGCAGCATGATGAGAATTTAGTCAACAGCAAAGTTCTTCCTAACCTTTCCAAGGCCACATTTTTTTACACGATAAACCATCCAGGCCGTGTGGAGCAGTTCTGGCTGGAAAAAGAATATTTTGTTATCTGCTTATTTGGTTTCTGTTGCTGTCACAGCACTGCTAAATATTATGTTCCTGTTTCATTGGCAGAACTTCACAGCCCAGGAGTTGTCTTCATTAACTTTGAGGGCCATGCTCATAATAGTTTTTAAACTGTTGCCTCTGTTCATACAGGGACTAAACCCATGAGCCTGTAAGCCCATGCAGCAAGAGAATAATTCCTCAAATACCTGGAGCTATGCCCAAGAAGACTACCTGGGGGATGCCTGCAGACTCACCTGACAAGTTTAGATAGCATATGGATGAAATATGTAGACTCAGAGACACTAACTTATTTAGGAACCTAAATCCTGTTGAAGTAAAGACCTTACATACCCTGAACACAGAGCTCAGCTCATATTGAACACAAAATGTGTGAAGACATAGAACTCTCCCCTCTCTTCCCAATACATTATAAATCTCCTCTTGTGCTGCCCTTATGTGCCTGGCAGTAGACAGAAAAATGCAATAGGGTCTTTTCTAAAAGGGTAAGAGGAGTGATAGCCCTTATACAGTTCAGGCAGGAATGGTCAGAGCCACTGTTTTCCTGCACAGGACATTTCATGCTCAGAGAGTCGTACCAAGTAGCAGACATGGTTTCAGCAAGCTGGAGATGTAGCCACCTGCACTGTAGGCTGCCTCTCTTCCCATACTGAAACAGCACTCAGATCTCTGCTGAGGTGCCACTGGTCCCGTTAATTTATGGGGAATCTTCATGATATTGTCTAACCCAGTACCTCCAGTGTTGCCACCGCTAATAACAAAAAGATTACAGGCTTCAAACCAATGCTGCAAGGCCTCCATACTGCAGTTTGTCAGGCTTGCTGTGTCTGGGCTTGTCTAGGCCATGCCTTGAGCTTTGGTTTAGATTACAGCAATTGCCGGGTGAGCAGGCAACTATTACCTAACTTGTCTTGGTTTGCTTTGCTTTGTATAACTGTGCGGTGTAAAGCCTATCGCTAAAATAATGTGGCTATATTATCTGTAAGTGACAGGTAGTGTTAACAAATACTTAGTCTCTTTAGAATGAACTATCTATGACTCTAGAATAATGATGTGTTACAGAGTGCAAGTGTGAAGAGATAACACAAGCTTTGAAAGTATAAGCAATGAATTATACCAGAGGCTCTACCGTTATAAAAAACTCAGCAGTGTTCAGTTACTGACTGTTAAAGGAATGTGACTTCAGGAGCTGAGTAAGTTTTTAGGGATAATGAAATTAAAAAGGATAAAATATCCAATATACGTAAAATATGCAATATAAAGTAAATTCATGCGTAATGTGGAATTGTAGACCAATAAAGAAAGTTAGGGTGCAGAGCATGTTCGAATTATTAGAATTGCCTTAATTGGACCCAAGGATGAGAATATACAAACTCCCAGCATCCGCACTGCAGTCCTCTGGCAAAGAACTTTGGGTGCTGAGGATTTGGTGCAGCTCACCCCGCTTCCCTTTTCTCAAGAAAAACTGCACCATTGACTTTAGGACCCAGAAGAACAATGAAAGGTTGAGCAAAACTTCACAGAAAAGGTGTAAGTGTTAGGAAAATGTGTATAATTTAATGATATTCTATTAAGTCCTTTCTGGATTAATTAGATAACATGGTCTGTGACTGCCAGTATCACTGGACCAATAACAAGTGTTTGCTCTATTTTTATTAGATTTTTAAGATTTTAATTAAGCCAACAATGAATTCTCAGCTTTATATATAAGATGTTTCTTTTTTTCCATAACAAGGTTTCTAGTATAACAGCAGAAGTTTACACAGAGTCAAACTGCAGTAAACCATCATGTGAGCATGTAGCCTCATTAAAGACAGAAAGCACTTCATCTTTTGCTCTCCAACAGCCATTCAAAAGCGGAATGTCAAACTCATCAAAAACATAAACCACAAGGAATACTGTGGTTGGGTATGATAACTGAAAGGTAGATGTAGAAAACACACATTGAAAAATGTCTCTTCTGGCTAGGAACTGTGAGTTTCATAAACCTAGAATTGAAAATTATTTCAAAAATAAATTGACATCCTTTCCTTTAACAAAACAAAGGAACAATAGAAGAGTGCTTAGACTTTGATAAGGACAAAAGATCCTTGAAATGATGAGTCCTGTCTTGAAAGTACAACTTTTGTTAGGTAACGGTTTCTCCCACCAGTGCTCCCAAATTTCACATGAATTTCAGAGGGAAAATTTGTAACGCGAGAAGGAGGTTCTACAAATCTCTGGAATCCTTCAAATAAGCCCACAGATGACTGTTAGTGAAGGCACACAGTGTACAGAAAGTAAAAGTTAACACCATTGGTTAACAAAGGCTTTGCCCATATTATGGTTCCCCATATTGTTTGGAATAATTATTGTTCCCATGACCACCAGTTCATACAGCATTGGAGGTGAGCTAGGAATTTGACTATGCAGACAACACCAGTCTTGCAACTAAATCAATGAAAGATATTCAATAAAGTACAGATGGTCTGGTAAATACTGCCAAGAAAATACATCTTAATACTAATTAATCAAAAACAGAAGTTATGAAAATGAACTTAATCACCAATAATTTCATCTGTCTGGCAAATTAAGCCTTTAAAATTGTTAATATTTTTACATCCTGGAGCTGTGCCACTACAACACAGGTGACTGCAGCCCGTGAAGCCTAGAATAATCAAACTCTATGTTTAGCAAACTAGAAACAGTAGTCTTTGTGTCCATCTTCTGTTCATAACAGGCAGTCTGTGGACAACCAGAACATGTGTTTTTTGCAGCTAACCTGCCACATGTCTATAAGAACCTGCCTTTGGGTGGGTATGAAATTATATCTGCAAGTTCTGGGGTCTTGTTAGATAAGTTTAATTTTGAAGATAGACAAAATAAGGAAGGGGTTATAATTTGAACACAGCTATCTAATAATACGAGTACTCAGAGAAAGAGACAGACATAGTCTTTTTGGAGAATGAGATTGAACACTGAAATAAATATTTCTTTGGTGAGCTCAGTTCAGAGACAGAAAGTTCTCCCTTTAGGACATGTGGAATGGTCAGCTCAGGAATGGTTACAATGATGTCATGAAAACGAGGAAATGAAATCTCCGTTATGACAACCTGGATACCAAGACAAGTGGGAAAGCATGGGGAGCAGAGAGCACTCTGCTTAGTCACCTCTGAAGCCTCTGCTCTCATGACAGCTAATCCACAAGTCACATAAGCTGCCCATGAATACAACTGACTGTTGGCTCTATCAAGAGGTTGGATAAACAGTGAAAATTTACTTGCAATGGATTTCACTTGACTTTGTTTTTCCACCTAGTAAGGAAAGACTGTTGATAATAGAACTGCTGAGAGGTAGACGTTTTTTTTAAAGGAAGTAGTTGAGTCATCCTCAACATTACAGGGAAAAAACAGGGAGCACTGTCTGTAACCTCATCCCTTTTTTTTCCTTGCACCTACAAATATCCATCAAGATTTCAGCTGATTCCTTCTCTTGTTGTCTAGTCTAGTTATCATTGGGCTGGAAGAAGAAAGAAGTGCTGAGTACTCCCTTTGTCATTTTCTCTTAGGCCATTTAGTTCTTCAAAATATCAGGGTAGAAGGCTGGCTAGAATTTAGACTAGCTCCTAGCAAATGAAGGTTCCTTTCTGAAATGGTACTACGCTGGTACTATTCTGGAGAGGGGAAAAGGAGATCATTAGAACTGACAACCAAACATGACCCGTTTTTCCTCTCCATGGCAAGTTTTGGCTTCTCTATTATAATAGCTTCTCTATTATAAACCACTTCATAGTGCATCTCTATATCATTCAGGCAGGTATCCCAGCTGGGGGTCTCACACACAGCTTCTCTCTACCTGTGCATCTCTGCAACACCCATCAGTAGTACGTCATGTATGTAATCATATGCCCCCTGCAGACTTTCTTATGTGAGGGCAATGCTCAATATAGCACCTGTGACTGGTTTCTATTTTTGTGAAGCTTCAGTAGCTCGGTGGAATGAAATGCTCTAACAAACCTGGTCCATGGGTCATGCTAATGCTAAAATTAGATTTATTTGCTTTATATAGCTTTCAAAATAGGTTCCCCCAGAAAAACTCACTTCCAGAAAACTGTCAGACCATTCAATCAACTGTCACCAGAAATCCATTGGTTTGTTACCAAATGTGAACATCCTTCTATTCACTGGAAAAGATAGACTGATTTCAGACTGAGATTTATTGATTTTAGCATCCTCATTGGGGAAAGTGTTGTGGAAACATTTTCCACTAACACCACAGGATAAAAATGGAGAAAGATATGCTTCAGACTGTCATGAGTTTATTTTTAAAAATGTCCATGGTGTCAGTTTAGCAGTTGGTCTACATATAGTGGCTACATACTTTACTTCACAGTAGAAAACTCACAGGTTATTTCCACCGTTGGTTATAAAGGAAGAACAGGGGAATGATTCAGTCAATGTCTCTAGTGAAAAGCACAGATATTTTAAATTGTCATTTACTATTTATGCCTCATGTGATCTGTAATGAGTCACCTTATGCCTGGTTTCTATGATTCTATGATTCTATGATCTGTAATGAGTCACCTTAAGCCTGGTTTCTTCAGGTGGTTTTTACTTGTAGCTGTGGAATTCAATTAATACAGCCTTTGCCAGTTCAAGCATTTGCTAACCCTGAAGGAGACTCTCACAATCAAAAGATTTTTGAAAGGTACAAGAAATTGGCATACTTTACATTTGTTTTCAAGCTATTGAGTCTTGAGATAATTATTTGGATCATATTTTCAAGCTTTTCCCATCATCAGGAAGGTTAGAATTTATTTTATTTTTAATGATAGTTGCGATTTCTATCAAATTACCAAAAAAACCCCCACCAAATATTGTAACTATAGTAATAAAATATCAAGAGTTGGCAAAATCATTTTCTTTTCCTTTTCTTTTTCCTCATTATCTGCCAATTGAGGGTGTATAATATATAGTTCTGCATCAGATCCTGCAATCTTAAATCTTTATTTGTTTCCAGTCTGAAGCTACATTTCCCAGGGAAAGATATAAAACAAGACTTCAAAATTCAGCCCTTCATTTCATGAGCTCATCAGTGACATCAAGGTTGGAGGCGGCCTG
>VYZW01003065.1:0-11175 GCA_013401315.1 Balaeniceps rex | reverse complement strand
CAGATGACCTCCAGAGGTCCTTTCCAACCTCAACCATTCCACGATTCTATGGACAGACAGGGGCCCCAAGACAGAAATGCATGCACATGTAGACACTTGGCTTTTGAGGCAAGCTACAGTGTCCTTAATTAATCTGTGAGTAAGAGTCCACACCCTTAAATAACACACCCAAGATGATAGGTTAAAAAAGGCTCTCATTTCTTTCAAAGACAGAGGGAGATATACAAGTTAGAGCTACTGCCAAAGCTCACAGTTCCACTTCCAGCCTCACTGCATGTCAGATGAGCAATCATGCTGGTCCCTTCTGTGTAGAATCACTATGAAAACATTACCTTTGTGTGCTGAGCCCAGACTGCTGAGTACATCCCATACTTAGTTTGCAACCCATCACGTTTCCATCCAAGACCCAAATCTCTTCCAGACCAAATGTCATGTTTCTTCCCCCACTCATTTCCCAGACAAAGTATTTGCTAAGGGACAGACTGTCCTTTCCCTGCTACAGCAGTAATAACTTTGTCCCTCTCAATAAACAGGAACAATGACCCGATCAGAGCCAATACTCTTAACTCCCACAAAACAGAAAAGCTTCCAGTAGGTGAAGCTGGCAAAGGCTAACAACAACATTATAGAAGTGAGAGAACCAAGAAGCTCCTATGGGAAGAACATATGAGAAAGCCTCATTTCCAAAAGAAACTACCCAGTGGAAGTAGTGACAGCCATAAAGGCTTTCTACTGAGAGGTTTAGTAGGTCTGACAGTCTCCAGAACCAGTTATAATACTAGTAAGACGTAGTTAACCACTTCACCTCCTGGCCATCTCATTTGACTGATTACCTCCAAGTCCCCAGAGATGTTTAAGTTAAAATGCAATTTCATTCTGTTCCATGTCACCCACCTCATGCAAATAATCCTTAAATAAACCTTAAATCCTTAAATAAACCTTATCGCTCTCTACAACTACCTGAAAGGAGGTTGTAGCGAGGTGGGTGTTGGTCTCTTCTCCCAAGTAGCAAGTGATAGGACGAGAGGCAATGGCCTCAAGTTGCGCCAGGGGAGGTTTAGATTAGATATTAGGAAAAACTTCTTCACGGAGAGGGTTGTCAAATTTTGGAACAGGCTGCCCAGGGGAGTGGTCGAGTCACCATCCCTGGAGGTATTTAAAAGACGGGTAGACGAGGTGCTGAGGGACATGGTTTAGTAGTGGACAGGTACGGTTGGACTTGATGATCTTAAAGGTCTTTTCCAACCAAAAGATTCTGTGATTCTGTGAAATGTCTGGTTCTGGCAAAGTACCAAACAGATGAAAAACCTGATTAAATCAGATTAGAAGAGTTGCAAATAGTCTGAATTGCACCATACATACTAAACATCAGTACCCACAGGCACCTAAAGCGGGACCTGTTCCCCAACAGCTTCAAAAAAGTTCACATCTCTTCCCATTTCTATATATGAATATGCCCTTATCTCCCCAAAAAGGGATCATTTTTGCAGCACTTGTAAGCTCAATATCAGCATCACACTAAGGACAGCTACAGTGCTTTCAGTCAGCACAGAATGCAGGTAAAAGACCAAGCTGACCTAACAGTCTCACTGGTCTCCAGAGCTAACATGCACACACAAAGGTCAACATCCTCACACAGGCAGAGTCTCATTTGCCATCTTGCAAGACTCAGTCTAAGGGCACATGGGCACCCTCCCCTGCAAAATTCAACACAACTTCCATACTCCATAAGGCAACACACAGATTCTTGGCTGATTAAACAGAGGAAGAAGCAAGCCACGTCTGAGCTCTGAGGTGCAAATTCATAGGAGAGCACACCAAATTCCAGATGTGCTCTCTATTCATAGATGTAGCCTCTCTGCAAAGATTGTCACAGGCTGTGCCACATTTTTGGGAAAACAAACTTCTCTCACACAAATGCACAGTATTCAACAGACTTCTTGTGAATGTCAGGTATGCCGAATGCTAGGGCCCTTTTTTCTGAAGTGGTGGTCTTAAGGTAGGAAATTATGTGATATCCCCTCCAGGCTCCCCTTGAAAAGTTCTCAAAGGCTATTTTCACTGTAGCCCACAGCATTATGAAAATAAACATCAGTATTTTGAAAGTAACAAAAATATAATTCTGGGAAACATTCTTTCACTGAAGAACACTTCCCTGCAAATACTCATCAGCAGAGTGCTAGAACAACACTCTCCCAGTCGCTGTTTGGCATTATTTCTAAGCTAACAAAATCTAACACATTTATGATTCTTAGAGGAGTTAATGCAGTAACTAAATTTAATTTTAAATGTAAGCCAGCAGATACTCAGATTCCAATAATAAACATGGACAGTAAGAGTTTGCAGGCTTTCCAAGTGCTTTATGTAAAAGCAGAATGGAGTTTGCAAACCCTGCAACGTAAACATCCTCAATAGACCAGCTATATATAGATTAAAAAAATATTCATTAAGATTCTGTTTTTAAACAAGTCTTTTCTAGAAATTCAATGCACGTACCTATGAAGCTATAAGATTACATGCTTAATCACTGCTACATGCAGAATATGCACTTTTTAAAAAGTGTTTATGTAAATCACCCAGGGTTTTGCCACGAAATGCCTTTGCAATGCAGTTGCGAAGGACAGTATAATTCCAGAATTTCTTCTACAGCTATCTGGATAATACACCATCACCAAAGAATCGACTGAACAACAGCCCTTAAAATGCTTTATTGAACTGAGTCTTTTTGTAATGTGCAGAAGATGTGTCCAAAAAGACTGCAGTTTGATTTTTTTTTTAACATCCTCAACAATCAATTAAAAATTAATCTTTATTGAGGGTAACTCCCGAGATAACCAGAAGACTAGTGTAAAAAGTTCCCTTAAAACATTTTCTGTTGCAGAGACTAAAAGAAAAACAACGCTAATACAGTTCTAAATGGAAAAAATCAGAATTTGAGAATTGAGAAAATGAGAATGGAACTCAAATGTCAACCTATGGGGTAGCTTCTTTTGTTGCTGTTATCTTAGATTAACATACATATCACAGTTCTCTTCGGAACATCATCAGGTTTTCAAGTCTAATTTTCAGAAGTTGTGTGCATTTTTATCTTTATAAGCTAACTTTCCATTCCAAATAACTAAAGCCTTGCTGTCCCTTCCTTTGGGGCTATTATAATAATCCATACAAAAGAACTTATAGGATTAACAGTATAGGCAAATAGGTAGCATGACTCAATTAAAAAGGCTTTATTTTTTATGTCAGAAATATAACCCAAAAACCCAATAAATAAAGGTTGATAGGAAGTTAGCATTAAGAATTCAATTGTAACATATGGAGATATCTGGGAAGTTAAATCCTCAAGCTCTCCTGATACTAAGGAGTCTCTGCAAACTATGAAGCAAATACATAAATAACTCAAAACGATAAGGACTGTGAAGGCTTAGAACTAAGACAACATAATCCAGGTTAACTCCCCCCCCAACAGTGAATATATGAATCATTTACACCTAAATAAAGTATATTTAACACAAAAAGGAAAACTTTAAAGAAAGGTGAACAAAATTTGGTTTTAGGGCACACAGAAGCCCTTTGTGGTAGATTCCAGTAGTGGCCCTTGTTTTTTGTCTCCTACAGACGAATACAAAGTTCAATTCCACATGGATATGATGTCTAACAGAGCAACATAGTGGTCACGATTATAGCAAAACATCACACTCTGGAAGCAAAAATATAGCCCACTGCAGAGTTTGGGAGACGCAGGGAGAGCACAGAAAAAGGTCATTGGTCATGTGTTACTCAAAGGCTACTTCACGGCCACAAACTGCTAGTGAGCATTAATCTTTTTTTGTCACGTTACCTTTGAATAATGGGAAAGCTTTGGGGTTTTATAGTTTTACTCCCTGTACTTACATTTTTTAAATGACAAGGTCACTAAAACTCATGCACGCTGCAAAAAAAATCATGCAGTAGTTAAGGTAAACCATCCAAGCAATTTTTATTCATTAATATTCATAAATACACACAGCAGCTTTATTAGAGATTTTTCATTTTTTCCTCTTCAGTTTGAATGTGGAGTATTAGGAGAGCTTTTTGCATGTCAAGCTACAGGACGCGGAGCTTTTTTCTCCGCACTGCAACCTATATTTACCTGCTAAAAGTAAAAATTGGTTAAGTGGAAATGATTATCGTATATATCTTTTCTCTCTTCCTTTGAATGTACACAATGTAACAAGAGTGACAGACCTGAAATTACAATCACCAAAACAAACCCAAGATAGTTGTTGTCCACTTTCATTGGCAAATACAGCACAGAGGACATTGTCTGCAAAGTGGGATGCCATCAAAGAGGAGGCTCATTTCCTTTATTATTCTCTTTTAAATTTAGGTTTTCTAAAGCAACATCTAGAGGCATAATATCTACACAGCCCATAGCACCAAAATCTGCAATCTCCCCCCGCTCATCCTCATCTGAGGAGGAACTTTCTTCCCGCATCAAAGTGGACAGTAGAAGCTCTTGAACAAACAAGCTGCGGTCTGCCCGTTCGCTTTCCTTTGACTGACGCTCTGCTTCTGACATCTTAGGATCATTCAACCTGCATAGCATCACAGAAAGAGAGAAGACAGGCTTAGTAGTATCATTAACAAAAGGGGCTTTCACTAATTGCCTAAACAGCTGGACTGACGCATGCTGAATAACATCTGAAAGCCATTCCTTTGAGAAACAACCTAGGTACTGCTGCACTTCTTTTGACATGTACAGATCTGACAACACCTGGCACTCCTGATGCAAGAATACAGACATTTAACAAACTTGTTCCTAGATGCTTCAAAAAACTTCATAGAAGTGGATTCTAAGGCTGAAGGAAAAAAATAGCTATTTCTGAAGTTTCTTTCCCTTCAGAGGGGTTTTGTTTTAAGGGGTGTTAAAATTCTCTAGTCATCCCTTAAGTGCTCATTTTGCCCCCAGGACAACTCCTAAATGCAAGCATGACACAAAATACATTACTACACACATAATGCCCAGAGATTCCCAAAGCACAGTACATCATTCACTTCACTTATCAGTGCACGCACCATCACCTAATAGAAGCAAGGAAATTGCTTGCTCCAGTTCTATCCTAGCTCACAAGATCAGTGACTGACATTTGCAGATACTTTCATTAAAGTTACTATTTTCAAAAAGTTTTGGATTGAGATATTATCACAAGTTTTGATAAAAATCAGCATGACAGCAATAACTTGTCCCAACCCAGGTTTCTTGACACAGAAACTGTTTAAATGCCTGTGCTCTTTCTCAACATCTAATTGAACACCCCCCCCTTGAATCCAGAAAATCAATATTCTAAACCTCCTAAAAGAGCTGGAATGAGAGTGGGCAACTCTTCTATAGCAGAATGTACTAGATGATCATTATAGGTCCCTTCCAACTGAACTATTCTATTCTATAGAACTCTAGGATCTAACTATACTTTCTGAAACAGATATGTATTCTGCTTATTAATAGAACATTCCTTATTTGCTTTTTTCATCCAAAATACTTTATATATAAACCTCTATTCAGCCTTCAGCCTTCATTAAAGATTCCTTTCCTATTAAATAAAACTACCTTTTAAGTTCTCTCCCCTCACATTACCAGTTTGAAACATATTATTATAAAGGCTCTTGTTTTATCAGAAGTAGTAGGGTAAACAAGCACAGTTTACCAAAGTAATATCCCTTACGTTTCTCTTCAAATTGAGAAACAGCAAGTAATATTTATTCATTGCCTAGGAACAAACACACAGAAGGGTTGAAAAGGAGGTGTTACAAATGCAAACAAAAGCATAGTATCTCAACTCCAAACTTCATTAGGGATCTGGCAGAAGTTTCACTGAACTCTCTGTACATAACAGGAGCAAGGAAAACAGAAATGGCAGAAGAGTTAAACCCACAGAACAAGTTACCTCATAAGAAGAAACTGGGAATTCTGTATAGTCTGCTGATTGTTTTCTGTGTTAGATGTATTGGTTGCTGCTATAGATTGTGTAAGAGTGGTGGGGATGCTGCTTGTGTTAGTGCGTCTAGTTGCATTGCGTGCAGTCTCCAGTTGTTGTCTTGCTGCCTGTGCATGCTGTCGCTCCAACTGCAGTTGCATCTGCAGCTGCTGTAACTGAGAAGCAGAAGGGCCAGAAGAATTGAGCTGCCCCGCAGAACGTCTCACGCCTGATAACTGAGATAAAAGCTCTGCCAGAAGAGAGAGAAGTTTCTACAGTGAAAGCTGCTTAAATACATATCACACAACATCATAAATATGTCCTGAATACCAGTATATCAATTCCTTTGCTTTCTAAAACCTTTCATCAATGAAATTAATGAACAAATCGTATTGATTTGAAAAGCTTCATGGGCTATCCATTACAAGCATCCCATGTCTCAAAGCCCATAGGGTAAGGAAGATTAAGAATCATCTAGAGTGTGCATAAATAGGAAAGTCAAAGCTTAAAGCTTTTTAAACCAATAAGAGTCAACCTATGGGGAATACCATATAAGCAATATCCTGTGCAACAATTCTCTAAAATTTTATCTTCAAGTCAAAATAGTTATTGACTAATAACTATTCACTTCAATTCTGACTTCAGTTGGTGGCTTTATATCCCCCCCATGCACCTTCAATGCATATTCCAGAGGGAAGCTGTGCTGCAGAAAAGACAAATATTACAGCATCATTTCAGACATTTTTAGAAAATATTCAGTCCAGAAAGGTTTTTCAAATGTTGTATTATATGAAAAATATCTGACCACAGCAGGGCTTTTCTGTGAGACTTTCGACCTCTGCTGGAAAAAGAGAAATTGTAACAATAAAAAAATTAAATAAGTCTAGCCTGGATTCCTTTCCTCCAAAGTTCAAGACTGTGACAAATTCTGTCCATGCTAAGCATTTCCCAAAATAAACGTTAATAATAAGTTATTGCTCAGTGATTTACCACAGATTATATTCCACACAAAGTTGCGAGTACTACTTTGTTGTGTTTGATGCAAGGAGGGCAGAAGTAGTAGATTATTTTGTTCCCCTATCCATCCAACCCTCATTAAAGCTGCAAGTTGTTATTACAGGTCATAAAAATTTTCCTTCCATCTTACTTTCAAGATACAATCCTTTGAAACTAGGCTTTTCTTAGGGGAATAAAACACAGTGCAGTAGCTCTTTGCACCAGGAACACTTGGAATGCCAACAGTAAATGCTCAAGTCACTTTTAATCAGCACAGCTAATCATATCAAGATTAACTACCAATAACATTTTATTTCACTAACTACTGACAACCACCACAAGAAGAAAAATAAATAATGTTTACAGGTCTGTTACAAGCACAAGTTCTAACTTCTGGTAGTATGTACTAATTATTACCCCAATACAAAGGAAGACTTATAACACTGCCAGGTAGGACAGATGTATTTATCCTCACTGTTTGTAAGATCACTTTGAGTACAGCTTAACAGAACCCTGGTAGCAGATGTGATTTTGAGACACAGGCTTGGCATGACACAGACATCCAGCCAGGCTGCACTACATTCTCTGAATGAAAAAAAAAAAAACAAAAAAAAACCCCAAAAAACAAGACTCAAAGGAATACCATTTTATTACACATGCTCCTAAAATGGGAAGGCCTTGTGAGGCTGAAACAAACCAAGGCAGCTGCTTCACATTTAACTCAGCTGAACTAACACCCACTGTAATGGTAAGAGGAAGTCTTGCATTCCAGAACACACAAACATCCTTCCTTCTTGCACCAACTTTAGTGCTTTACAGACCCATGACCTAACTTAACTCACTAAGATGACAGAAAATTTTTCATCCTCTTTTGCTGGGATATTTTTAGTAGTAGAAGTACAGCCAGCAGGTCCCGGGAAGTAATTCTTCCCCTCTATTTGGCACTGGCGAGGCCACATCCAGAGCGCTGTGTCCAGTTTTAGGCTCCCCAGGACAAGAGACACATGGACATAATGGAACAAGTCCAGTGAAGGGCCACCAAGATGATCAGGAGGCTCGAACACAGTACATGAGGAAAGAGCAGAACTGGATTTGTTCAGCCTGGAAAAGAATACTTTGGAAGATATCTTATTGCTGTCTGAATCTACCTGATTGGAAGATACAGAGAAGACTGAGCTAGACTCTTCTCAGAGGCATATAGCAATACGACGAGTCAGACAAGGGAACATGAGAAATTCCAATTACATCCAAAGGGTTTTATTTTTTGTATCCCCCCCACTCCCCCCTTTAAAAACATGAAGGTTTTTAAATACTAGAACAGGTTGCCCAGAGAGGTTGTAGGAACTCTGTCCTTGGAGGCATTCAAAACTCAACTGAATGAGGCCTTGAGCAACCTGATCTAAATAGACCTCCTTTGAGAAAGGGGCTGGAAATAGACAACCTGCAGAGGTCAATTCCAAACTAAATTTTTCTATTATTTTTCTGCCATTTCAATGAGTTAAATCAGCTCACAGAGGGCCTGAAGAGCAGCCAGCACAACAGAGGCAAAGGAACTATGCCTATGGAAAGGGGGGGGGTGGAGCTGCAGCTTCCTCTTTCAAAGCAATGCACTCTTAAGTTGGTTCACTGCCTCTCAAGGAATCATAGCCTAACAATAAGAAGCTCCAGTTTAAACATTCATGTCCTTCCAGGGTCTGAAGCAAAGGCAGATAATAGCAGGAACTTAGATAAGTGCAGGAAGTTCTGAAGTTTCCCTGACACTTATCATCTTTTACTATACGAGTGTAAGATTGATGCCTTAAGATTTTACATTAGGACAAATTATAGCTCTTTTAAAAATCAACTTCTGGATCAATTTTTATTTTTACCTCTTTATAGAGAACTTATTCTTGAAAATCACAAAGTTGAAAAAATAGTTACAGACTATATCTGTAAATCCTAAAAACACACCTGCGTGATTGTTGGAAGTTAAAAATGAGACATCTTCCCCTTGAAAATTCTCCTAAACCTGACCAAAATATGACACAGAAATCAAAGAATGGTTTGAGTTGGAAAGGAACCTTTAAAGATCATCTAGTCCAACCCCCTTGCCATGGGCAGGGACATCTTTCACTAGATCAGGTTGCTCAAAGCCCCCTCCAACCTGACCTTAAACACTTCTAATGTTGGGGCATCCAAAACTTCTCTGGGGAACCTGTCCCAGTGTCTCACCACCCTCATCGTAAAAAAAATTTCTTTCTTATGTCCAATCTAAACCTACCCTCTTTCAGTTTGCAATCATTGCCTCTTGTCCTGTCACTAGAGGCCCTGGTAAAAAGTCTCTCTCTGTCTTTCTTATAAGCCCCCTTTAAGTATTGAAAGGCTGCAATAAGGTCTCCCCGGAGCTTTCTCTTCTCCAGGCTGAACAACCCCAACTCTCTCAGCCTGTCCTCGTAGGAGAGGTGTTCCAGCCCTCTGATCATTTTGGGGGCCCTTCTCTGGACCCGCTCTAACAGATCCATGTCTTTCTTGTACTGGCGACCCCAGAGTTGGACGCACACTGGACGCAGGACCTTGCACTTGGCCTTGTTGAACCTCATGAGGTTCCCATGGGCCCACTCCTCAAGCCTGCCAAGGTCCCTCTGGATGGCAGCCCTTCCCTCTAGCAAATCAGCTGCACCACTCAGCTTGGTGTCATCTGCAAACTTGCTGAGGGTGCACTCAATCCCACTGTTTACATCGTTGATGAAAATATTAAATAGTATTGGTCCCAGTACAGACCCTTGAGGGACACCACTTGTTACTGGTTTCCACTTGGACATTGAGCCATTGACTGTAACTCTTTGGATGCAGCCATCCAGCCAATTCCTTATCCACCTAACAGTCCATCTGTCAAACCCATATCGCTCTGGTTTAGAGGCAAGAATGTTGTGGGGGACCATATCAAAGGCCTTACAGAAGGCCAGGTGGATGACATCTGTAGCTCTTCCCTTGTCCACTGATGCAGTCACTCCATCGTAGAAGGCCACTAGATTAGTCAGGCATGATCTGCCCTTGCTGAAGCCATGTTGGCCATCTCCGATCACCTCCCTGCCTTCCATATGGTTCGACATGTCTTCCAGGAGGATCTGTTCCATGATCTTACCAGGCATGGAGGTGAGGCTGACTGGTTGGTAGTTCCCAGGGTCCTCCTTTTTACAAATGGGAGTGATGTTTCCCTTTTTTCAGTCACTGGGGACCTCGCCTGACTATCATGACTTTTCAAATATGATGGAGAATGGCTAGGCAACTACATCAGCCAGTTCCCTTAGGACCCTGGGATGCATCTCGTCGGGTCCCGTAGACTTATGTATGTTCAGGTTCCTCAGGTGGTCACGAACCTGATCTTCTCCTATAATGGGAGGGACTTCATTCCCCCAGTCCCTGCCTTGAGGTTCAGGGGCTTGAGGGATGTGGGAAGAGAGATTACCATTGAAAACTGAGACAAAAAATTGTTGAGCACCTCAGTCTTCTCCACATCAGTTGTCGCTAGTTCCCATGTCTTATTTATCGGGGGTGGGTACATTTTCTTTAATCTTCCTTTTCTGACCAACTTACCTGTAGAAGCCCTTCTTATTATTCTTCGCATCCCTTGCCAAATTCAGATCCAACTGCACCTTAGCTTTCCTAGTCCCATTTCTACACATCCAGGCAGCATCCCTATATTCTTCCCAGGATACATGTCCCTGCTTCCACTGCCAATACATTTCCTTCTTACACTTTAGTTTGACCAGGAGGTCCTTACTCAGCCATGCTGGTCTCCTGCCTTCCTTGCCTGATTTCTTGCACATGGAAATCAAGAGCTTTTGCACTCTTAAGAAAAATATCCTTAAAGAGCTGCCAGCTCTCTTCTGCTCCTTTGTCCCTGAGGGCAGTTTCCCAGGGGGTCCCATCCACTAGTTCCTTAAACAACTGAAAGTTTGCTCTCCTAAAATTCAGGGTCCTGACTCTACTCTTCACTTGGCCNTCCTGACTCTACTCTTCACTTGGCCCATATCCCTCAAGTTTGTGAATCCCACCAGGGCATGATCACTGCAGCCCAGGCTGCCACCAATCTTGACCTCTCTAATTAGTTCATTTGTGTCGGTAAGCAACAGGTCTAAGTAATGCTTCTCCTCTGGTTGGGCTGTCTATCATCCGGATTAAAAAATTATCCAAATTTTCCAGTAGATGTCAGGGTGACTGAAGTCCCCCAGCTGGATCAGGG